>JAYEAL010001012.1:0-10083 GCA_036419045.1 Scirpophaga incertulas
TGATTGAATTTCAACTATATGTAGCGTTAATAAAGCGCAAATTGACTCTTTGATGTCAGGAACACACCTTCATTGCTTAGATAACAGTGAGTGCTTGCAATATGAACTTTATACAATAACAATAAAGCTCAACTCGACTGTACGTTTTAGTTAGAAAACGTTTGCATGGGAATTTTTTAAAAATACAATAAACTAATGTCCACTAGGCCAGAATGAGACGTTAATATACAAACACCGGCTAAGTAAGACAGAGAAATAACTACTACTCGGCTCGGCATCGGTATAAACCGCCATTTCTCATCGAGCGAGGAGAGCGAGAGATCATTATACAAAAGCTGGCTAAATTTGAAAGAGAAGGCACATTCGCTGTCAAGACCGCCCCGAGTGCGCACGTCACATTGTCACTTCTCCTTTGTCTTTCGATGATTTCGAATTTCAATACTTCTCCATACTCTCTGTGCTCTTGATAGCGAACTCTTCTGTGCAGTACGAGCTTCGCTGTGCAGACGCCAGTGTTCGAGGTCATTCGATCGTTTCTGGTGCCCCAGCGCCTCCAACGTTTGAAGGACAACGTCACTGCTTGATTTGGTGGATACCTTACGGTGCCAACGAAACCAACCGACGTCTAGCTTAGAACGTCGTCGGGTCTTCTGACACGACAAATTTAAAGACCGGAGCCCATTGCACTA
The DNA here is from genome assembly GCA_036419045.1 of Scirpophaga incertulas. NCBI lineage: Eukaryota > Metazoa > Arthropoda > Insecta > Lepidoptera > Crambidae > Scirpophaga > Scirpophaga incertulas. The sequence continues at coordinate 690 of JAYEAL010001012.1, forward strand.
GGGCATTGCGTCCCTAGGGTGAGGGTACACGGTCATTCCCCGGGAGTGGCCGTTTTCGGTTGCGGACATTCGGCATTCGTGTCGTACTCCCATATTCCAAAGGCCCCGCGCAGTGCAACCGCTGTCAGCGGTACGGCCACGCGGGTGCCAACTGCCTAGGCCGTCCTCGTTGCGTGAAATGCCTCGGCGATCACGCAACGTCCGAATGTTTACGCAAGCGTGACAATCCTGACTCCATGTCCACTCCCCCAGCCTGTGTGCTGTGCGGCCAAATCGGCCATCCACCCAGCTGCGCGTTAATGCTTATCGCGAATACCAGCTGGCAATGGCTAAGGCCACTTCGGCCCTTAGCCAGGTCAAAATTTCCATGGAGTACGTTCCATTATTCGAGGCATTCCCTGACCTAACCCCGTTTTCAATGACGCCTTAAGCGACTAATTCCATACCATGTGACCTCCGCAGGGACCTCTACTCCCAACAACCTGTTAATTTGCGAGTCATTTGTCTTTTTATTCAATATCGTAACGAGCCCTCCAGGCAACAGTCAATATTCGGCAGAGGATGTGTAGACCAGAACGTGTCCTTAGCGACTCCCTTAATCAATTAATGCAGGACCTTCCAGACCTGCAAGCGGCGGCGTCTGAGCCGTCGCCTCCCTTGTCATCCCTCAATCGGCAGCGTTCTGCTTAGCCACGAGTAGGTTCTCTGTCAATACAGGCCGGTCCCACTTTGGTGAACCGTGCCTCTAATAGCGCTTATGCCCTCACCATGGGACAGCGCTATCCGTGCCTCTCCTCAGATGCGGCTCTCTGTCACTTCAAGCCAGTAGGGTCTTTAGGACCAAAGGCTCAGGCTGAGTTTAGTCGGTAGGTCTGTTGGGTCGAGCCGCCTCGATTCACCAGGAGTCCGACATAATCACCGCATCCCTGCTTGCCTGTTGCGGTGGTATCCATGATGGATTCTCAGCCTCCTCTCCCGAGGAAAAAAAAAGAAAGCAAGAAAAGGACGATACAAGCCGGTACGTTGCAGCATTTCGGCCGCGATATTCAGTGCGTTTATAGCAATACTTATGGCTATTGTAATAAGATCTAAAATATTCACCTTTGACTGAACTTCTTCCGCGAAACGTACGTACAGTTTATTACGAGTGTGTGCGTCTGTCGTAGTGTATCGATGGACAGTATCATAAGCCGCCAAAAGCCGGCATGTAGCATTTTTTAGGTACTATTTCTCTATTGCATGCGCCTTTGAGAGACCTGCAGACGGCACAAGAGAACGCTTGTCTGATGCCCGGTTTCTGAGTACATATTGTCAATGGTTTATCTGTTCAATAACGCTATCAGTTCGATAACTCCCAACAATTCGTTTCTGAACACCGTAGAATTAGATAAACTCCGTTTAAACTTAGCTTAACCTAACTGACCATTTAGTGCCGTTTATCGGTCCCATAACTTTATTTGACGTTTATATCTCTGTGGTTTATATGTCAAACAGAATCTTAAGGTCATTAACGTGGTAATTTTATGTGAAATTAAATAGTGTTAGCTACATTTTAAATTATTATATTTAAAAAAGACAATGAAATCTACAATATTAAATACGAGTAGTTCTTCAGAGTCGGATACAGAAGTACTGGAGTTCATTTCTGGAATATCTATACCCAGAAACTTACGAGAAAGATGAAATTCATTTGAAATGTTAAAGTACCGCGACACTACAAAGTAAAACAATCAAACACAAACGAATTCAAATCCGTGCGAAAGCATGCCATTTTTTTTTTCTATAATCTTTTTATTTTTTCGATTTATGGGTATGATTCAAACAGGCAATACTATCGAAATGTTAAATTATTTCATAAAATAGTGTTTTAATACTTACTAACGATAAAAAAAATGTTATATATGTTTAAATTGTAATTATGGATGAAATAATGTAACAAAAACAATTTTTATTTCATATTTTGTGAACAGACCCATCTAGTGACATAATTTAGAACTACTTAACTGTTTCATAGCTGTTGATTGAAAGCACGGTCCCGCATTCAGAAACTCACTAACAGTTATGAGACGTTTATCTTTTCGATAACTTTGTTGAATCATTAGTTATTGAGAGCTTAGCTAAGGTATTCAGAAACCGGGCATGAGTGCGTGTTGTATCGCAATCGTCCATAACTCGAGATTTTACGAGTTAATTGAAGGAACCTAGAGAGCGATGATGTGTGAGTGATTGAAACTTGTGTGCTCTGCTACATGATAAGATTTTATTTATCGTTTTTTTTTGTTTATAAGGTGGTTTCGTACTTGCATTATAGTAATGAAACCAGACAACATAACATAACATAACCCTTTATTGTATTCATAAAATACACATACAAAAAAAAAGAAAATAACAAATGTACAAAAGGCGGCTTTATTGCTAAACAGCAATCTCTTTCAGGCAACCTAGGACCAGGGAAATATTAAAAGGAGATTTAAATATAGGATGGGTACAGTAATTGGACAGGACAATAGGCTATAACTAGTTTAAGTTAAGGAATTTTGGACAGGAAGTGAACACGGACTTGATTCTTAAAGGACTCCAGCGTTCGCGCTCCCCTAATACCCTCAGGGAGAGAGTTCCACAACCGGACGGCATAAGCCGAAAAAGAATATGAAAAATAGTCGGTACTGCGGGGCGGTATATCCAGAGTGAGATTAAAATTAGAACGCAAGGCACGACACGACGAATGGGATCGAAAAGAGAAAAAAGATTTAAGGTAGGATGGAGATGTTGGAAGGTACAAAATATTGTAAAGTAGGGATAAAACCTGTAAGTCTCTGCGCTGGCGAAAAGGTAACCATTTCAGTTGAAAGCGACAATTAGAAACATGGTCAAACCTACGCAGATTAAAAATGAACCTGATGGCTACATTTTGCAGCCGCTCCAAACGTAAAAAAATGTAGGTCCTCAGATAAATTAATCCACGCAGCGTCAGCGTAGTCAATCAAGGAAAGCAAGAGTGACTGAGCTAACACTGTCTTTGTAGCTATAGGGAGAAAGCTTCTTATCTATTTAGAGTAATATATGCAGCAAATAACTTCTTCCGGACAGCCTCAACCTGCGGCGCCATGTCATGCACTGGTCAAATACAATTTCTAAGTTTTTTAACCACTTTGGTGAATGGAATAATTGTTCCTCCAAAGATTACTGCAGGTAACAAACTATGGTCAATACCCTTTAAATAATACGAGCTGAAAATAACAATTGCTTTTTTTGCAATTCAAATTCAGACAAATTTGTTTTTCGTTAGGTATATTTTTTATGCTCGCTCGTTTGGTGCGGCTGTTGGGAATCGGGTTATACGGACGCTCCGCCACTGTTACACATAACAATAACACATAGGCTACACGCTAATATAAACTATTCGAAATACTAATTCTGCGCAGACGAAGTATATATCCAAAATAACTATCGGGGGGTGATTTGGGATCGATACTGATGCCAAAAATGCAATCAATAAAATTTTCGTGTCTGTCTTTTTTTTTCTCCCTGAGGAAAATGCATTAAATTGCATACCCCGGCTGTGGCGAGCCGGCGGTTATGTGGGGCTCTCCTCCCCAGAAGGGGGAGGCCTACCCACTAAAAACCGCAGGGCATGACAGGCATGTAGGGATGTAGGGAGCCCCCGGGAACATCAAGCCACTTCCGGGAACCCCCAGCCTCCGCTCCCCCGCCGATACAGGGGAGCCCTCCTCGGGGGAGGCTCATTACCTCCCCCGGTCTCCTCTACCGACGACGCCCCCCGGCCACGGAAGGGGCGTGGTCCATCCCGGGTCGCCGTAGCGGTCGCGACTTCATCGCGCCCGCCGGCGACCCGCGGCGGCGCCGCAGCTGTGCTACCGAGCCCGGCGCCGCCTCCTTCGAGCGGGATCGGCCATCTCCGACCCCGCTCGGCGGCCTCTTTCTGGAGCATCACTGCTTCACAGAGGAGGCCACAGCCTCCAACCTCCCTCGTCCGCCAGCATTGCCGCAATCAATGCCGGCGGAGACAGATCTCGCCCGATCTCTGCGACCAAGACTCGGCGCTCGGAGGCCCACGCGGGGCACTCCGCCAGCGTGTGCTGGGCCGAGTCGAGGTCGGATGCTTATCATACTCCTGAGCTGGTTATAGTATGTATGTGTAATACAGTGAAGGAAAATGTTGGGAAAACGGGAGAAGTTACTCCATTTTTCAAGCTTCCGTCGCGTGTCCAACCTTAATGATTTAATCAAATCATGTATGACGGAAATATTCTCCTTAAAATTATACAAAAAATATCCCACGACAGCATATGTCTATCGCTTATGGTTGACTCACAATAACACGTGTAACTCCCGATAGCTCAGCAGTTCGAAGCTTTCCGATTATATTTGTCTACTCTTACGTTTATAACACTCTCAGTCATCCCCAATTGAAAAAGTTAACATTATTAACTATTCCATAAATAAGAAAGTTAGGCCAGTAGTACACGGACTGCTTCAAGCAGTTGAGACCGACTGCTTAAAGCCGCGACCGCGCAGTGAACTAAAGTCTGATTATTAATTCACTGGAGTAAACTGACAGATGCTACTGTCACATTGTAAAATTATGCTGCCATATTTATCGTACTAGTGAGGTGACCTGCAAATATAATTGGATAAATTGAGCAAATCGATAAGGACTTCACCCTTCGTTGTTATTCAGATCACTCACACAAAGTCAGTAACAACGTTTATAAAAAAAAAGTACTCAATTAATTATAATATAGGTACATGAATTCTATCAGATACAAAAAATGAAATTCACTCACTTGCTAGCGTTCCGAACTATGCGTTCAGTTAATCAGTAAATCAATTTCTTGAGCTGTAATTATTCGAACATTTGGAAGTACTTAAATTATTGCAATCTTTTTAAAAGAAAAATACAGATTGAACCACTGTATAATAGTAGTTATTGTATTTCATTTTAGACAAAACATAAATTCTGTAATTATTTATCGTTGTAATGGATATAACCACGACAATTTTACGTCAAGTTTTTTTTTTTATTTATTGCTGGTTATTACTGGTTACTGGTACAAGAGGAGAGCTGTGTGATCATGTAATAAACTTAGAAAATAAAATGTTTAATCTCGACCATATGATGGTCAATATTACGGGCCGTTTTATAATAAGTGTCACTGACAGCGCGACGATAGTGATAAAATTATGTCTGACTTATGACGAATAAAAAAATCTATCCATTGAATATTTTTGTTTCATTTTCATATATATAATTCGAGTAATTTACGCCATTTCAAAGTTATCACCTATTTGCCCTAAAGGTACCATGCTAATATTATTACATCGATTAAACAAAATTGGATTAAGATTTCTTAATAAAGTAAATAAAATGAGTAATGTGATTTGAGGACGGAATGAAATTGAATGAATGAGTTTAATTTCAATATTCTAGTCACAACACTATTTTCTGTTCATCATAAAGTGGTAACACCGTAAACGTCAGTTTACTCCAGTGAATTAATGATTAGACTTTATAGTCATTAATTAGCTGCCGTACACACGACTGCTCGAGCAGTCGCGACCGCTTCAAGCCGTCAACTGCATGATGAAATTCCATCGTACCGTTGACCGCTCGCGAGCGGTTGTGAGGCATACACCGACTGCTCGAGCCGTTGATGCGCTAGAGCAGATCACTTCTAAGTTCTATAAACAAATGATGGAATTGTCCATGTTGTTCTCTTAATTGCAAAATTGGATGAACCCAAAATTTTCTCTTTTGACGTCGCCGCCGTCATCTCCGCCTGAGCCAGTGTTACCAACTCTCAAAAATATTTATCCCTAAAGTTTGTGTCATAACCCCTAAAATCGCCTTAATTATTGAGTTGTCCCCCTAAAAAATATTTACAGTAGACGCTCTATACAGTTACGCTTTCGGGGGTAGCGTAACATTTAAAAACGGACATTCGAGGCGTAATTAAGAGATTTTGTGGCCAATAGCCAGTTAGAGTGGGGAACTAATTTCAATTGAGGGAAAGGTAACTTTTTAAAAACGTAACTTTATAGAGCGAGGACCGTCTACTATAATTAGTGTAATTATAAATTCATAATGATTTAGAAATAATATGTTGTAATATGTTTCAAAAGTTTTTTTAATGTAAATTATTTAATACATTAAATATTTCTTCTTCATCAGAAGATTCACTATTTTACTGTACGTTTTTTTATTTTTATTTTCCTTCGGCATCATTAACAAATTTCTTGTCGTGTCGACACACAATACAAACCAACATCGAAATAATTGTCGTAAGAATATTCTGAACTATTTTTTTGGCGGTATCCTAATCTGACTGACATAAATAAGCTATGTCAAACATACTAATATACGCTGCCCTCACGCCGCCATATGCAACAGGCCTATAAATATAAAATAACCGCCAGTGGCGCCAGTATTGCCGCCAGTCACCACCACAGAGTACCTTGAATAGTTACCACAGAGTGGTTGTAGAATTACGAACTAGATGTTATAAGTCGGTAGGTCAAGAAAATAATATTAATGTTTTTGTTGGCTACATTGATTCACACGAGAGCCATTTGTAAATTTAACTTAAAAAAAAAAAAAAAAAATATAAAGAGTCAAAAAATCCCTAAAAATACCCCTAAAAATTTCAAGTCTCTAAAAAATCCCATCTCACTTATTTAGCCCCTAAATCTAGGGGGAAAACCCCTATGTTGGGAATCCTGTTCCATCGTGCCGTCGACCGCTCGCGAGCGGTTGTGAGGCATACACCGACTGCTCGAGCCGTTGACTGCGCTAGAGCAGATCACTTCTAAGTTCTATAAACAAATGATGGAATTGTCCATAATGTTCTCTTAATTGCAAAATTGGATGAACCCAAAATTTTCTCTTTTGACGTCGCGTCGTCTCCGCCTGAGCAGAAGCAGCAAAAGCAGTGCTTCCTCGTCAGAATCCATGACTCTACTGTGGTAGAAAATCAACTGGTCGAGCAGTTGGGTAGCGTAGCTCGAGCAGTCAACAACCGACAGCTCAAGCTGTCGACGCCGACCGCTCGAGCAGTCAACAACCGACAGCTCAAGCTGTCGACGCCGACCGCTCGAGCAGTCAACAACCGACAGCTCAAGCTGTCGACGCCGACCGCTCGAGCAGTCAACAACCGACAAGCTCAAGCTGTCGAACGCCGACCGCTCGAGCAGTCAACAACCGACAGCTCAAGCTGTCACGCCGACCGCTCGAGCAGTCAACAACCGACAGCTCAAGCTGTCGACGCCGACCGCTCGAGCAGTCAACAACCGACAGCTCAAGCTGTCGACGCCGACCGCTCGAGCAGTCAACAACCGACAGCTCAAGCTGTCGACGCCGACCGCTCGAGCAGTCAACAACCGACAGCTCAAGCTGTCGACGCCGACCGCTCGAGCAGTCAACAACCGATCAGCTCAAGCTGTCGACGCCGACCGCTCGAGCAGTCAACAACCGACAGCTCAAGCTGTCGACGCCGACCGCTCGAGCAGTCAACAACCGACAGCTCAAGCTGTCGACGCCGACCGCTCGAGCAGTCAACAACCGACAGCTCAAGCTGTCGACGCCGACCGCTCGAGCAGTCACAACCGACAGCTCAAGCTGTCGACGCCGACCGCTCGAGCAGTCAACAACCGACAGCTCAAGCTGTCGACGCCGACCGCTCGAGCAGTCAACAACCGACAGCTCAAGCTGTCGACGCCGACCGCTCGAGCAGTCAACAACCGACAGCTCAAGCTGTCGACGCCGACCGCTCGAGCAGTCAACAACCGACAGCTCAAGCTGTCGACGCCGACCGCTCGAGCAGTCAACAACCGACAGCTCAAGCTGTCGACGCCGACCGCTCGAGCAGTCAACAACCGACAGCTCAAGCTGTCGACGCCGACCGCTCGAGCGGTGCGTGTATTTCGCTCAGCCGCTAACTGCTCGAGCAGTCCGTGTACGGCCGCCCTTATTATACACTAACTTTCTGCCCGCGGCTTCGCATGCGTGGATTTCGGGATTTGGTCTATAGAGGGTTAAGGGTCATAGCTTTTACCAACGGCTACATATGCGCGGAAGTCGTTTACGACGCGAAGGTTTTTATCGCGCTTTCCCGTGGGACTATCCGTTTTTCGAGAGTAAAAAATACCGCAAAACCTTGCTCAAGAATCACTCTATCTATTGATGAAAACGCATAAAAATCTGTGCAGTAGTTTTTGAGCGAAGCCTTTATTGCGCATCCCGTGGGATCTGTCAATTTTTCCGGGATAAAATAGCTATGTTTTACTTGGGGATAATGTAGCTTTCCAAAGGTGAAAGTATTTTTTGAAATCGGTTCAGTAGTTTCGGAGCCTATTCATTACAAACAAACAAACAAACAAATCTTTCCTCTTTATAATATTAGTATAGATGAAACATGCTAATAATCATAAAACTATAAGGAAAATGCTACCTAAAAATTACGATTCCACGCGGACTAGCTAGTTAAAAATAAAATAAAAAGATTTTTTTTTTCCCCTCAGGAGAGGAGGCTGAGAATCCTCATGGATACCACCGCAACAGGCAAGCAGGGATGCGTTGATTATGTCGGACTCCTGGTGAATCGAGGCGGCTCGACCCACCAGACCTACCGACTAAACTCAGCCTAGCCTTGGCCCTAGTGGCCTTATGGCTTGAACGGAATGGAGAGGTAAAAAGGAAATAATTTTACTTTTTTTAATCGCTTACACTAAGATGATCGCTTACCTTAAGATATTCGTGTATCGCGAATTTTCTCGGACACAAATGGCACTCGTATGGCGTTTCGCCTGTGTGGCTTCTTTGATGGTACGTGAGTAGGGATTTAGTCTGTAAACAAAAGGAATAAGGTTGAATATTGAAATGAAAATTCGAGGTCGGTTTGATAAGAACCATATAAATACCACATTAAACATTGAGCCTCCTCAAAAAAGGCTAAGGCACAACCAAAACCGTCTTACTGTGCCAAAAAAAAAAAATAACGCAAAGTTCTGGTAATGACGCTTTATTTAATTTGATAGTGAAAGATTTACAGCCATTTCAAATAGTGGAAAATTCAGGTTTCCAAGAACACTCGAAAGCGTTGAATACTGATTTTATCAGCTACCGAACACTTTGATGGTATTTTTTTTTTACTTTAGTTAGTATAACTCTTACAATACATTATAAACAAATAATGTAAAACTCGGTCAAGTACAAATATATATATATGTAATAATAAGTACGTATATAAGTGTAAGCAATTGGAAAAAAATATTACATTCACCAAAAAAAAAATCTTTTTGTAGAATAACTACAAATTTACGGGTTTCCGAGTTTTTCCTGTACATGGCTACATGACATTGCTTCTTGCTAAATTTC
>JAYEAL010000128.1:0-142979 GCA_036419045.1 Scirpophaga incertulas
CGCTGCGCAAGCGCACCGCTGGCCGCTGAAAGCTTTGGATTCAGTCGCTTCTCAAAGCTCGGATCATATGGACGTACGCGTGTAGTGCTCTGGTATTCGTTATTTCGGAAGCATTTTCAGTGTAGTGAGTATTTGTGTTTGAAAACAATAATAGTTGATTTAACCTTCCGGATTGTTTCAAGTAAATATTGCATTGTAAGGTAGGTGTCTATTTTTAAGTTATTAATTATAGAACTGTTTATGAAAACGTAATTAGGTTCATGTGATATTAAAATTTATCTGTGAATCAGCTCGTTTCTTGGTAATGTCTTGGGCGATGTAATAAATGAGAAATTTGGTTTGGTGCAAAAAATGGCGGGTCTAGTTCCTGCCAATATTAGATATTTCTCATTTCTCGTGTTTACTGCAAAGAGATTCTAAGAAATCTGTTTAGATATAATTTATATAATAGGTCCCTATAAATCGGAGGTTTGTTTAATACTACTTTTGTCAGTTAGAAAAAAAAACTACGATTAATCAATTTTGATTCGAAAATTAGCTTGAAGCCACTGTTTGCCTAATTTATCAACAATTGATTTAAGTTCCTATTTATAGCTAGTACAAACCATAATAATTTTCGTAAAGAAACGAAGATAGATCTTAAGATGTGAATCCTGTCCGAAGTGAAGTGTGTTTATTGAATATATTTATATACAATACAATTAAACTTTTACACTATTGAATTGATTGCAATTACTAAGTTTTGCTTAGATTTACATACATTAATTCCAGTACTAGGAATCATATTGAACATAAATATATTAAAATCTGTGACAATACAATTTTTCAAAACCATTTTATTCATATAATAATAATGAATTTTTGACAAGAGCATTGACTGTTCGAGATTATAATATAAATATGGAACACAATACAATTAATAAAATATAACGTTTGAAATATAATCGGGTTCCAGACATTTATTTTTCTCAAAAAGATTTGACAATTCACTGATATGAGAAAAATAAAATAAAAATTTACAAAGTAATAAAATAAAATAGCGGATCTGCAGAAAACAAATCAACAATTATGTAGGTAGGAGTTAAAAAATCTATTGATCATTTCACTTGGCTAAACGTGCACTACGTTGCCCTAGCTAGACTGGACGTGACAAGCGCATACAGTTAACATAATTTCAAAATTACAAACACTACTTCTAGAGTATGATAAATTAACTTGATGACTTCTTACTGTAGATATTGTAAGTTGTCACGATTTGATACAAGTAATTACATATTTGGCTGTTGTACAAATTGAAAAATTATCTTATATTCGCGTTCGTTATATTTCATAGCCCAGTTCTAATTGTCATTAATTAATGACCAATGAAGTCCAAAGTCCTTCGAGAAGTCATTGTCAATCGAGGCAAAACTGTGGAGTGTATTTGCTTACAATATGTAACAATCAATTTGATAAAGAGATAATGTCAAAATAGGAAATACTAACATTCCGCTCGCGGTTTATTCGTTTTTTTTTGTCTTAAATTCCTCCCCGGGTCTTCAACTATTTCCGCACCAAATTACATCAAAACTCGGTTGTTTTATCAGAAAAAAACAAAATAAACCAAATAAACCAATAAACCCACGAACAAAATATATTTTCTCGTGCTAAAAACTTTCCTGTCTTTCTCCGAGTCACAAACTATCCTTTAATCTACGTTCATCAAAATAGTTCAGTAGTTTTTTTCCTATTCAAACAAAAAAATTCATTATTAATTTTTTACGCCATTAAAGTAATTTTTTACAAAATTTGAATGTAATTTTTATTAATGTCTATTCAAAAGCCTAAAAATAAGTTTCAAACTTCTGCCTTTAAAAATGAAGTTCACACAAACTTAATTCCTATTTCAAACATTTACATGACTTTTTACATTACATGACTTAGTACCATTCGTTGAATATAATATATGACAATGAACTGATTTGTAGTCTTCGGGTTCGCAATACTAATTGAAATAAAAGTATAGTGAAATGTAAATGAAGTTGCTTCTATTTTCGGTAAAATCTATAATTCTCACTTCAATTTTTTTTTGCGTGGAACAAACATTTTATGTATTTTCTCTATATTCGTTTATTATTCGTCCAGAACAATTTAGATGAGGTAGACATATTGATTAACGAGACTTTGGAACATTTGCCCTTTATCTATCAATTGTGGAAAAGACTGTTAATGAATGACAATGGTCAATGGGTCTTGACCAGCACATCTTTAAGGGCTATTGTCTGCGCGGGATTCCAGCGCATTCAGCTGGCGTTCAACACGTGGCGAACAGTTTTTGTTGCTAAGGATTGGCGTGGAGAGGGCATAGAGGTTAAAATATTATCTTGCCTTCTACACCTAACAATATTATAAATGCGAAAGTTACTTTTTCACGTAAAAACTACTGAATGGATTTTAATGAAACTTGACGATAATATAGCTTGTACATGAAAATAACACACAGGCTACAATTTATAAAGATACACGCCACGCTTAATATAAGCACCAGCGTAAAAGAAATAAATATATACATAAAAAAAAATTCTGGACCTACCGGTTAATAACTTTTAGTTTTTTTGAAAATCCACTGTGTGTCTATTTTATTTTAATCCATTAATTTAAAAAATAAGAAATTAGTTCTGTAGATAATAATGTAATTATTAATACCTTACTGCAATTTTGAAAATAGGACATCATATATACATTTAGTTAGGTTTTTATTTCTTGAGGTATTTGTCAACTTTAAAAATAGTATATACGTTCTCTTTTTGTTTTTATTTCCAGTTTCTGGTTTAATTCATCGCGAACTAATTTTATAATTTCTTCTTAATGTATAAACATAATCACAGATAATTGGTTTATTAATCAACTATAATCTGTGGAGCTATTTACTAATTAGTACACAACTTATTTGAACTGTTGTTCGATCAGGTAATAAAAACAATTTTTCTTTTACTTTGTTGCTGAGACAAAAGTGTGGCTACTATGAGATTTAATATCGGTAGCGTTAATTTTGATAAAAAATGGTAAGCTACTACAGTGCCTTTAGCGGAAGCGCTGGGAATCAAAATTTGTACAATTAGGTAGAAATGTGACATTGTCGTGCTTTACATTTAAAAATTGCCCCTATTTGCCTCTCTTAGTTTTATAGAATATTTTATTAGATTAAAATATTACTTCTGTGTCCCTTGCTCTACAATTGGATTTTATGATCCTTGCTAGAAGAAATGTAATCAAATCTTGTGTTACATTATTAGTTTGTTGAACTTTTGATGTTAGTAGAGGAACTGAATTCGCCTGATTAGCTATACCAATGTTTTGCTAAAGTTTGGAGGTCAATTTTAAGTTCTCTTCTACCTGCATTATTATCATTTACTATCAAATCATATTACAGCCAAGTGTACTAAGTTGTACTAATTATGATTTACTTAATTCTAAGTTGTTTACTGTTTCCATGTCTATTACATAATTATTTGTTGTATATATACGTTATGCAAATGTTTATTAATTATCGTATTGTGTACTAATTATAACAACTGGTTCTAGTTCATCACAAAACAAATTGACTGATAAGTTGCAACCTGTTACTTACCTAATGATAAGCAATTTGTTATTAGATAGGAGAATGCTTCATTTACTATTCACTTGACTTCGATTATGTTTTTGAATGTATTCATATCTACGAAGATGTGGACTTTTTTTATGATACTTTATTATAGCTTGCTAGTAACAGTTCCAATTTTTGCTTTGCATTATTACTCTGGTCAATAGTTCTGTATCCGAAGTACCTCGAAGCACCTTAAGTACTGAATGTTATGTTCAGTACTTAAGGTACATTCAGGTAAATTACTTTGGTACTTATCTCAACTCATTCAACACCCCGTCTTACCTATTTCTGTTAAATATAAGCAATGTTCATATTTCAGTATTTCGATTTGACGGTTATTAGGTTATTGAAGATTATTATAAAATTGGTACTAAAATGAATAAGTACCATGATATTACTACTTATAAGTTGCGACGTATTTTGTGGTTCTTGTTGGACTTGTAGATTTGCAGTGAGTCTCATAGGAATCACATATACTATTGGCAACTGTAACCTTACTATCAGGGTAGTCTGACTGTATGTCAATTTATTGTTATGATAACATTAGTATCTTTACTATCGTAGGTACCTCAAATAATTGACCATGATTTGCAAGCTATATATGATACAACCAGAGAACATAAAACAGTTTAACAAAATTACAATTTAGCCTTTTCATTGTATACTGCGTGCAACGATTTGATATTGGCTTCTGATTTATATATTTTCGCTTGTAAAGTTCTATGTTTAGTAAAGATCTTTTAATGTGCCAAAAAAATGACAAATGTAATTTGTGCTGTCGTTTCAGGCTAGTTTACTATACTCACAATTTGCCACAACCAAATCTAGTTAGTTGTGAATCTAACGCATCTCAGCAGGCTCGAGCCTAGTTATAATACTTATGAGTTTGCATTAAGCATTTATAGTTTATGGAGCTCCTTCGGGATAATTCTGTTACTATACATTTTTCGGTGAATTGCTTTTGTACATGGCAAAGTGCGAGTAACTCTATATACATATCGCTCATACAAAAGAATATAGACGTAATTACGTTTTTGCGATTTTTCAGGAGAGCGTTTTAAAAGTTTGACATCGAAAATATTGTGTATTTCCAATCATTCTATCGATATATTTTAATAGTTATGTTGAATTATTTTATTATCAATAATATTACATAAAAAGTTTGCGAGAAACCTCAAGATAACTATAAAAAAATACCAAATGAAACAAACCGGACGTACATTTATGACATTTTGTAATTTAAATATTACAATTATGACATTATACCAGGTTTGGATATGGGAATAAATCATGAATTTAAACTACATAATTCTTAATTTGTTTTATTTTTATAATACATTTGAAACGTAAACTTTTTCAAAAGCTTAACTAATTTTTTTTAATAAAAATCTTAACATAAGAAAACAAAAATAACTGTTATTAAACAGTTCTAAGTAAATCTAATATTTTATGCTTTGTGCTGTAACTTCTTGATGGAACTCCATATTATGATCTTAATAAACCACTACTTTTCACTAGTTCCACTACTAGTACTAGATCGTCCCATGGGCCAGGTGGTCCATTTATATTTACTTTATTTTTTCAGTCCATTCTTTTTACGTGTCCAAATTAATAACAAACTATATAATGTAAAAAAAGTCATGCGACTCCATGGTTTTTGTCAACTAACTCCCGTTTACTGTGTGCTTTGCACGTGGTTCCGTTCAGCAAAAACAGGCGTACCGATACGCTGGGTCCGTACCGGTATCAACAGGACTACGCTCTAGGGTCATAATCTAAGTTTTCGTATTGATTTAAATTCTGAAGGATCCTAATTTGTAAGTTAAGTTGCCAGAGCTAAGGCGCGATTCGTTACAACCTTATTGTAGCTTGAGATTAAAAAATCTGGAGACGGTTTTCATCTAATTGTAATAAGCGAGCATAAATATTTTCAAGATAGCCACCATTATCAATGTGTATGGCAATTAATCTTTATATAACTGTATGTTTCCCAAATATAAATAAAATAAAATAAAAAAAAACATACAAATACTCGTACATCTTTAATAAACGCGAACGTTTGTATGGATAGATGTTTGTTAGTCATTCACGTAAAAACTACTGAATGAATATTAATGAAATTTCACAACAGCATATACGTCAGAATAACACATAGGCTGCAATTTATGACGATGTACTTTTATAATGTTACACCCCATGATAATATAAGCTACTCGAAAAAATAATCCTGCACAGACCAAGTCGCGGGCACCAGCTAGTCTTTATAAAATGAAGTCTCATTCGCTTATTCTTCGTTTAGACCTTTAAAACTGCACATTTATTTAAGTTTTTAGATGGAAGTTTATATTTTATATATACATATATGTCCCAGCCAATTGGTTAAAATAGCCGTTCAATCAAACAGCCCTTTGACTGAACAACGTCATTCAATCACACAGCTATATGTCGTTTAACCGACTTGTTGATTGTGACGTTCAACATTACAACTAGATTTGGTTATTAATCGTAAATAAATATAGTTTTCCATACAAACATGTTTTTGTATGGAAAACGCAAATTTACGCTATATATACATATACTAAAGATTAATTTTAAAGTACTTTGTATTGTAGAAATATCACACTTTTATCTCTGAAGCTAAATCCATGAGTTATATTTGTTTGCAAACGATATCGTTGGCGTAAATTTTTGTATGAAAACTTTATACAGCGCCCCAAGCGGAACGTAATTGTACTATGCTTTCATATTACACTGACAAGACTTCTGTAGTTTACTATACGTCAAATACCTATCGATAACAATAGCTAACTCGTGGTGGAGACGCTGGAACCTGTAGCGTCGATAGCGCAGATTTAAGTACAGACGTTAGAGAGTTTTCTCGTCGTAAGCAATTGCCTTCATTAGCGGCCATATTGCGTCGCCTGAACTTGTCTACGCGGGTTGATAGATTTCCTGTTGATAGCTGAAGCTAATCGCGCTAATGTTATCATCTGAGTAACATTGACATATATGTCATTGTTTTTAAATTTTGCTTTATATGTTATTTTTAGGGTTACGTAAAATATACGGGCTTCTTATACTCGTAGTTCTTTTCTACTTAATGCGATTGCTGACAGCAGTAAGAAATCTATATTGTAATTTGGCATAGTTTGAATTTATAATTCACATAAACAAGAATAAGCATTCAATTAAATGCATTGCATTATTGTATGATGTGTAATAAAACGCAGGAACAACAGCAAGACGATTACGTTAATCAACCTTACAGTTCAGAGGTTTTTCACAGAATATTCTCGATCGGCCAAGTATCCTTTTTAACCCCTTGTTACCCCCACTTTTGGTATAACTGAGTGTTGCCAGTTTTGTTAAAGCAAAGTATGTCATAATTTGTCTTATTGGATTAAATATTCTAATAATTATATTGTATTATATTTCTTTTTCTTAATAGATATTTTTAGAAAAAAAAACTCTACAAATGTATTATATTTTTTATTTATATTATGAAATAGATTTTTATGTAAAATTGTGTATAATCCTATTGATTGCTTTGATTGAACCTATTGGTAAAAAAAACCGATCTAAAAACTTGAAAATAAAAATAAAGTCACGCTTTTAGAAAATTTGGGTACATATCAAGAAAAATTTCTGATGACAAAAAGAAATGTAACTCAAAAATTTGTCTATAAAATTTAGCAAATTAGTCCAAGAACTCAATGACTATAAAAGCGTGGGGTGTTCAAAATTAAACATTACTCATTTAATGGTCTTAACATTTACACCCCACGCTTTTATAGTCATTGAGTTCTTGGACTAATTTGCTAAATTTTATAGACAAATTTTTGAGTTACATTTCTTTTTGTCATCAGAAATTTTTCTTGATATGTACCCAAATTTTCTAAAAGCGTGACTTTATTTTTATTTTCAAGTTTTTAGATCGGTTTTTAGTCTTTTTAATAAAAGCGTGTTTTTTTAAAAAGTTTTTTTTAATTTTTTTTTTATTTACTACTTTTTAGATCAAATGTTTTTTAGTCTTTATAACAAACAAAAGTTTTTTCAAACGTTTTTTAGTCTTTGCGTAAAAAGCGTGTTTTTTTAAAAAGTTTTTTTTAATTTTTTTTTTATTTACTACTTTTTAGTCTCGTGATTATTATAACAAACATAAAGAAATGTACATAATTGTTCAGATAATGTAGTATTACGACATTGGATTTTTTCTCATATTAAAAAGTTTTTAATTTATTACAACATAATTATGTATTTTTATGATTCGAAAATGATTGAATATTGTATTGTCATCTAGAATACACATGTAAAAAAAATTTGAGCTCGATTGGAGCAGTAGAAGTGGTCGAAAAAATCGATTACAAGATTTGATCATGACAAACAAACAAACAAACAAACGGACAGAGTAAGTCAATAAAAAGCGTGTAATAAATATACCTATATAAAACGACCAGTCAGTCTAACATTCCGTCGACTTTGGATAGTGAACCCAAAATGCTGGTGGCATTACCACGTAATACTTATTCTATGTCTAAAGAAATTACCAAGTAACTTGACTGCTTACACTAAACAATTTTTTTTAAAACAATTTAGTATTTTCATCTTATGTCGTGGGTGCAGTCACCAGTCAGTCAGACCTGAACAAATTTTTGTAGGCCATACAACATATCTGTCCCGTGCGAATCGAGCCCGCGTCCCGTTGCGTAGTAGCCGATCACTCGATCACTAATCGTGTCCTCAATTTCATTGATAATTCAATGTGCTCCTGTTTCCACGGATCCAGCGTCTCTGCTCCAAAAGGCTCAAATAAGTAAAGGTTTCCAAAGCTAGGTATTATAAAATATATTATTATTCAAAATAATCTTTAATTTCTTTTTTTAAATTTCTAAAAAGGACGTCAACGACTGCTCATGCCAAAATGGCTGTTGCAGTAGGAATAATCAAATCCTTTCTGTTCCATCATTACCGTTTACCATGTAATGAGATTCAAACCAATTTGCTTGCCA
Source organism: Scirpophaga incertulas (assembly GCA_036419045.1). NCBI lineage: Eukaryota > Metazoa > Arthropoda > Insecta > Lepidoptera > Crambidae > Scirpophaga > Scirpophaga incertulas. The sequence goes on from JAYEAL010000128.1 coordinate 8,635, forward strand.
CAAAAAAAGGATATCAAAAAAATAGTTTGGTTTCCATTAAAACGGCAATAAACGTGCGTTGGGACAATATCATAGAATGATTTATGATGCGTGAACATATGAGCGGTGAAGGCATGTTAGTCATCGGTAACTAGACGTTAGGAAAGACTATATCGAGTTTAGAGCAAGCTAAAGTGGCAACTTGCCACTGGCAAGGTAATATATTATTATTTAAATAAAATCCGTAGTTCAAAATTAACATCAAAAATTTGAATATTACTCAAAATGAAATAATAACAGTAATTTAATATTTAAATAGGATTTTTACAATCACTTTTGCACGTCAAAGATGCTACGCCATTGGTTCACAAGTCTACGGCGGACGACCTTGTACTGGAAAGAACCAGCAAGAAAACCAGCAAGGGCTATTTCTTTTTCTCCCTGCATTTTTACGGAGTCGCCAATTAGAAGCTGGCTTCAGATAAATAATCTGAACCCAACTTCCTTTATTAATTTAAACAAATTTACATTATATCTATAAAGACTATAGTTTCATTATGATATTTACTATAGTGAAAATATTTGGCAACGTAGCTAATGAGTTATTAAAATTAAACCTAAGTATTGTTATCATTTAAATAATCCTTAACGGTATAGTAACATTCATAAGAGTATTTTTGACAAAGTGAAAATACAAAGCGGTTACCGACCTTTGTGGAACTTTGTTGTAAAATGCTACTGTATAAATAAATAAATATATTAAAATACTTCAGATTGATACATTAGTTAGTATAATGACCTTAAATAGGCCCCTTTGTAGATAATTAATTATTCTATCACTCAATCGTTTCGGGTAATTAATCTTATATAAGCCAAGCTCAAATTACAAGATTAATTGTTGAATATTAAGTCATAGTAGCGTAATACGTGTTTTGTTTTCAATCGTCTGTTATTTATTACCTACCAACTGTCAACTGTTTTACTGTCAACCTACTACAACGATTACGTTACAGTAGTTTATTATAATAATTAACGAAATGATTTCATTCTATTTACATTTTTAGGGTTCCGTAGCCGAATGGCAAAAGAAGGAACCCTTATGGATTCGTCATGTCTGTCCGTCCGTCTGTATGTCACAGCCACTTTTTTCCGTAACTATAAGAGTTATACTGTACCGCAACGCATGCGCACGCAAAGAACCGCATTAAGATTTTCATACAAAAATAGAAAAAACACAATAAATTTTTGGGGTTCCCCATACTTAGAACTGAAACTCAATTTTTTTCATTAAACCCGCGACCCGTTCCGTAGAAGTCGATCACTCGACCGCCAAAAATTGTTTGTTTATTGTTGTGTCGCGACACAATGTGTTTCTTGTTGTATATACATGATATTTCAGGGCTTAATATATACAGAATGTTTCAGGGCTGTCGAAATAATATTAAAAGGATCTACGATATAGGGTTCAATTAATGTACGTTAGATATTAATTGAACCCTTTTAAAAGAACAAAATAAAAAGTCCCCGTCAAATTTGAGTACTGTAGTGATGGGTATTTGACTGTCAAATGTTAAATTTAGACGTTTGTTTTTTCAAATATGCTTCACTCACACTTTATGTGTACATGTTCTACCCAACATTAAAGCACTACATCTCCCCTTGTGAATAGCTTGAATTTATTGCACTAACTATTTGAATTTACTATCACAATACAAATATCAGATATTAAAAAATGAAAATGAAAAAAATATGAATCAGAAAAATAATATATACATATAATGTGCCAGTTATAATGAACATTAAAATAGAAACATTGAAAGCTATGCATTTGTCAGCTTTATCTCTTTGGAATTAAGCAAAAAGCACAAATTTGTTTTCTGGGAATATCGTCTTAACCTCGTCTTGGTAGTCATACCTGATACCTGGAACGTGTCGGTAAACTATCGATGAACTGGAACATAAACGGAATATTTTTCGGCGCTCACGCGCACGTGCGATGCGAAATAGGTTTTCACACGTTTTCCCGGAATACATTTTATAGCTCCGCCATTTTGATATTTTACGATTTGTTTGTAGATACGAATTGAACTTTCGTGTCAGCTTTCAGTGATGTGGTATGAATATGTAATGTTACAAGTATGAAAAGCATTTGACGTTCTTTCTATTGCTAGTATTTATTTGCATATAAACTGGATCATTTGTTGTAAAATACCTACTACATATACCACTAAGTCTTACCGATGTAAAGGTTGTGTAATATTAAATAAAAGTAAATAAAAATATTAGAATGAGAAAAAACGAAAATATTTAACATACGAGGGCTGCTACTTATGTATCCGGAATAGAAAAATTAAACAAACGTATATGGCTAAATATGGGTTTATTGTTTTTCAAAGTATACTCCGCGATGATCGATACACTTTTGCATACGTTGAAACCAATTTTTATAGCATTTTTTCCACTCAGATTGCGGTATCTCTGAAACGTGCTGTTTGAACGCGTCGACGGCATCTTCACGGGTCGAAAATCGTTGATCACGTAATTTATTCTTTACATTTGGGAATAAATAGAAATCATTAGGTGCCAAGTCTGGGCTATACGGTGGAAGACCCATCAATTCTATTTTTTGACCCTCCAAAAATGTATTTGTTTCGCATGATGTGTGACAGCTGGCATTGCCATGGTGTAGAATGATTCTGCGTCGCTTGTTGTTTTTACGTATTTATTCAAATACTTCCGGCAAACAAATGGTCGTGTACCACTCCGAATTGACCGTTTTACGATTTTCTAGTGGTATTGTAGCCACATGACCATTAATACCAAAAAAGCTGGCCACCATTTGTTTTAAAGTGCATTTTGCACGAGTCACTTTCGTAGGGTTCGGCTCATTTTGAAACACCCAAACTTGATTGTTGCTTAGTTTCGGGATCGTACGCATAGATCCAAGATTCATCATCTGTGTAGATGTTATAAACAGATTTTGAGTCACCTCCGTTAAATTTTTTTAACATATTCTTGCACCATTCGACGTGAGCTTCTTTTTGATGCTGATTTAAGTTGTGCGGTATCCAATGCCAACAATTTTTTTTACGAACAAATGTTCATGTAATATTTCATTACTGCTTGTCATACATATGCCCAGAGTAGCCTCTATCTCGCGATACGTAACATGACGGTCTTGCATAATTAGTTTTCGTGCAGCTTCAATGTTTTGTGGCACAAGGACTGATTTCGGGCGACCTTCCTTAACTTCTTCCGTGAGCTTACTCCGTCCACGATTGAACTCACTAAACCATACACAGTGGTTTTTTATGGAGCTTCAACACCAAAAGTTGAAGTTAATTGATCTACGCACTGTTGTTGGGTTAAACCACGTCGAAAATCGTAATAAATCATAGCACGAATATTTTCACGTGTGAGTTCCATCATTTCAGCGATATGACATTTTAAACCCATCAGAAACAAAATACTAGCGTACATAAGGAAAAAAAATAGCGGCCAGTATTTCAAAAAAAGAACGAATTTTACCATTGAGGTCATATATTGCGTTTCAAAAAGTTTAAATCCCAGATTCCGGATACTTAAGCAGCAGCCCTCGTACGTTGGTAAATGCATGCCTTCCTAATTCATCAAAATCCACTCAAAGTATACTTCTGATTAAAGTAGCATATCCGCTGCCATTAAAAGATTAAAAAAAATAACTTCAAACGCGTGCACAGAATTCCAATTTTGTTTTTTTTTTCCGCGCTATGCCATTGTCACATTCGATCTACATTCTATTTTTGAATCGGCATCCTATGCAGCCAATAAGCCCCGGCACCATATACGTGCATTACCAACAAACTTATTATACTGTTTCATTTTTATAAGTTATTCAATTTGAAATCTTATGTATAAGTATTAAAGTAGATTGAGCTTTGAGCAGTTTCAATATTGATTTTGTTTACGACTGTGATATTCTAATTTCAATGCAAAATAATGTCATGTAAAAATGTAGCTTAACTGATTGTGTTTAAATTTTATTTTTCATTATGTTGAGAATTCAGCATTTCGCCTGATCATGGATACATATAATCATGGGTAAATATTCGTAAACAGTAAATTTATGTTTTACATTTGACAATAAATCTATAGATATTACTATTGCGGTCACAGATAACACGTTTGTTGTAGCTAGCTAGAAAACAAATCAATAAGTTTTAATGACATTAAAAAAACATAGTTCAACGTATTTCCTTGAAATAGCTAACGAGAAAACTATTTATATAAGTCTTATAACAATATTCTATCAATACACCCAGGACGCGAGGCGCATGACAATGTATTAATTTCGTATTATGACATAACTTTATGCAAAACGGACGCCATCTTGTCTTCCTTGTTATTCTAATTTAACGGCCCTGTCCTGTCATTTAGTAAAATTTATTTCCCGTTTGCATATTGCATCCAAATTCTGTTCCCATATTAACAAGATATTGTGTGTAAGCTTGACTATACGATTTGGCACAATATTCATCTATGCCGTAAATTTAGTTTCGCCATTGCGTAAGGAAAATAAGCTAATCTAACCTGAGATATATTCTATAACCGAAACCTAGGTCGAAGGGACTGAAACGATATATGAACCTTTAGGGATATATAATTCTTTATACTACGAAGTAAATAGGCCTACATCTTCCTGATGGACACTCACGACATCAAGGGTGTCACTCGCGTGTTGCTGGCCTTTTAAAAACCTATTTACTCCCCTTTTGAAGAATCCCATACTCTAAATAAGCCCTCAGTGAAAACCTCGGCAGGGAGCTCATATTACAATCGAAGTGTACGCCGGAGGAAATTCCTTTGGAACCGCACTGTAAGGGATCATTTATTTTCAGTGTGTGAGCATGAGTTCCCTGTTGATGGCGAGTGATGCGATAATAAAAGTGGCCGCTTGCATCATATCGAACAATTCCTCGGAACATAACCCATTATACAGGCGATAGAACACACATAAGGAGGCAAAGTCTCTCTTAAGACTTATAGGCTCAGTATAGCTTGTGAGTACAAGATTGTACAGACATATAGATCTCACAGCGCGCTTTTGAACAGAGCCCTAGCTAGTAATCTTCTAGTGAAGTTTAAAAGTTGGAAATTAAATTTTTTACCCATGGATTCAAATAAAAAGTTTGTGAGTACAGAACAGATATATATATATATAGACTCTTTATTTGGGTCTATAAACACTCACAATAAGTAAAAGACAAACAAACAAAGAATTATAGAGATATTAATGAAAAAAATTTAAAGTGTGCATTATCAATAGTTTAATACATTATTATAATTATAACACACATCGTAGGTCCAGTCACAAACATAGAATCACACATGTACAATATTATGCATGTGTGACCACCAGTATTTCCTCATGACATGAGACATGAGCAATGATTTTGAGTGTCTGAGAGAACTACATCAGCAACACTCAGCTACGATGTACTGATGCTTGTTTTGTATATGTATATCAATTAAGATGGATTTTAGAATAAATAGATACATAAAATACAATTTACCCCATAATAATTGTAAGGGTTGAAAGTGATAACTGAATAAATAGAAAAAAAAATGTGTAAGCATTATTATTTTTCCGTGACTATAGGAAATGGCAGAATATAGCAAAACAAATAAGCAATTAACAATGATATGATTTGTATTGTAATTGCTTATTTATTAGCGTATAAGCCTCACAAGTGTATTTATATATAATTAATACACACACACACACATATTTCCGTAATTAAATAAATGGTAAGATTCATGAGTAATCAAAAATTGCACTGTTTATTATTGGTAATTTCATAGATACAAATTTGGTATTATGTTTCATAGCATTTACTAAATTATGTTTGTATTTTACCTCTAATGAAATTCATATTCATCTGCAGAAAGAACTACCGTTAACCGACTTGTATCAGTTCAAACTCAGTGGAAGTTTACGTGTTATTTTTAAACTATTCTGTGGCAGTAGACGCACGAAAATAAACGCGCGGTTAAATAATAAGCCGCGCAAAATTCTATGCGCTCTGGTTTGCGGTAACTCTTGCGCACGTGCTGCGCTCCGATTTTTTGAAAAATTACCTTTATTTTAAGCGCCGTTTGTAGTTTGGAGCTGGTACACTTTCAATTTACCAATGGGGTGGTGAAAATATATATCCCGGGCTACGATGTGGTCTATTTACAAATCTGCAAAGATCTGTGTCATCTGCCAGTATACGGAAATGATATAGAATTCTATAACAAAAGAAATAAATGGATAAAAAAATTAGAAAAAATTACAAATTAAACATTAAATAACGACTTAATAATAGTACCAAATCAATTATAATGTACCATCTTGAAGATTTCGTAACGAGGAATTGTCTAACAACCAACTTAAAAAAATGGGCATAACAAAATTTGTGCTTTTGCCCTAAGATGACCAAAAATTATGTTGCATTGTCACAAAACTATCATTTAATAATAATAATTTGTGTTTTAAAGCATACATTTTATTCGTAAAGCAATGTCTATGTAAACAGTTGAATAAAAAAGCATAATTTTTCAATAAAACTATACGAGTATATGTGTAGTGTCTATATATGTAGTCGCTTGTCTTAATCTATGAACATTTATAAATGTATGTATATTTTAATGTATGTAATGTTGCTTAAATTTAAGAGCAACGTAACGCTTTCTTTAAACAGGCTTGCTAAACGCGTTATGCTGTCACTGTCAAGTGACAGTCATCTTTAATAAACTACACTTCGGTCAATTATCGGATAAGGATTTAATACTATTCTATGGTTATATTACGCAACTAGAATCATAAGTGAAAATGAGGTTGAGGTTGATTATAAATTGAAAAATTAATAAATTTCGATATTAACCATCAATATATTTTGAATCACTTAAAAGGTGATAATCGTTTTTACTTGTTATTTGATTTGCTTAATAGGTCTGCTGGGTCCTCTGTTTGGGTACCTTCGTCTTACTTAATTACGCCGTAAAACAATCTACGTAGTTAGTGGTAGGGTTTGTAGATTCACTGCGAAACTTAGAACCCATATCGACTATAGGTGAGATGAATCCACGTACTGTCAAGGTATGTTTTTGTTAACGTTTTCAAAAAGCCTTTTAGTTTGAGTGAGTGTAGAAAGGTTTTCTACAAAAAACTTGGTTCCCAACGTGAAATAGTGCGACAAATCGTGACACACTCGCACATTAGGGCTATTTAAGGTATTGCCCTAATGCGGGCAGCACTTTGGGCCCCATCGCCGTGGCCTTAAGTACTCGTAATCACAAAGCCGCGCTTTATCTAAGCAATAACGGATTTGAGTTATCCGTTAATGGTAAAGTATTTTACGTGGGTGAGTAAAACTTGGATCGTGATTTTTTTTATGGTATACTAAAGGGATTTTGGAGTTACAGGGAATTCTTAAAAAGGCTATTGATATTTGATTTAGTAAATGGTATATAATAATTTTTATTATTATTGACAGAAGGTCGAGTTCATACTCTAAATTAGTCTAAAGATTGGCTGTCATATTTGATTATAATCGAAGTAATCTTTATCTATACTACTGGTATTATTACTAACGCGAAAGTTTGTAAGTATGGATGTTTGATACTCTTTTACATAAAAACTAACTGGATTTTAATAAAACTTTACAATAATATAGTATAGGAAGATCCACGCTATTATTAAGAGAATGACGTAACTTTTTACAAAACTAATATTTAATAGAAATCTATAGAGGGTAATTTGAAAAACATATGTTCACTCGTCGACTAAGTAAATGACACTGGCAGTCGCCACGAAGCCTCTGAGCTCGAAAGCGCTCGGATAAATTCGGCTGCTGTCGAACGCTCGAACGCTACATAGCACATGTAGCGCCATCTGTTTTTTGTTAGCGACAACACGCAAAAATGACTGACAGCAAGGCCCGGGAGACCTATTTTTGAATTACGAATGCGACTTAGAAATCACCGATGTGACTAATAATCACCGATTTTCAATAATTCTAATTTTTAATATCACTGATGTGACTACCTTAGTCACAGGTGTGATTTCATTACGAGTGCCCTCACCCACTCGTAATCAAGTTATCCGTGTTTTGTTTGATTTTTCAGTCTATATATACTATATATATATATGAATGTAGCACATATATTATATATATAAATATATATATATATGTATATATATAATAACCGCAATGGTTAAGCCGGCAATAATCAGCAGTGACTACATTTATATATATATATATATATAAATAAATAAATATATATAAATTTATATATATTTATTATACTGCAAGCAGGCAATAACCGGCAGCGGCTACATTCTGCGTGGAACCGAACTCTTACATTTATGTGTGTACTTTATCTATATTGGCAGTTCTGCGATCGACTTTCAAAAATTGGATGTTTAGGAATCCGTGATCTCAAAGTCACCGCTGACTATTTAGGCAGCGGTGATTTCGAAGTCGCATTCGTAATTCAAAAATAGGTCTCCGGGGCAATAGTTTGCACTCGCTATTATACCCTCCGTAGACATATTTTTTTCATATCTTCTACAATAGCTTATACATTAGAATAATACATAGACTATAATTTTTAAAGTTACTAATAGGTACCCGCGATATAGTCTGCGTAGGATTAGTATTTCGAGTAGTTTTATAATAGTGTGGCGTAGTAAAGAAGACGAAGTTGGAGGCACCACCTAGTTTAATATTAACCTTTATAAGCTCTCATTGATGTGAAAGAGACAGTAGACGTGAAAATCTATACGGAAAAAAAAGATAAAAAATGAGTTGTTCGGAAATTGTGGGAGGGAGAGAGAGCTGTTTCATAAATCGTTGTATTCATTTATTTTCCGATTCGAAGAAATTGGAGAGTCTCAGAAATAATCTCAAGTGGCTCCCCATCTATTTCGATAGAAATTCTTACATTTGTTATTTAAATAACTAGTATTTTACAGAAAAGTAATAATAGCGATTGTTTTTTACCTCGCGTCTACGTGATCCTATCGAAACAACTTTTTCTACTTACGCTCCTGTGATGTAAGTGAAACGGCTCTTTTGTTCTGTTTGAGGTGCAGAATTTGTTATATCAGGTCTGATAGAGTCAAGTTCTAGATTTTACTCATAACATTTGGATAGTGCGAGCCATTTAGCGTCACTTTACAGGGACATGTTTTTAGTGGGTCATCCATTACTGTCAGTTCACCGAATAAAGGTATTTAGCATTTTATTTTTATCCCGGAAATCTCTGCTTGGTCAGCATATATTCTATCCAAAAACAATCAATTTCGCTTATGAAGATAAATCAATGATAATGGAATTACACAAATATTAATCGAATTCTTCAGATTAGTAAGTATAGTTAGTTGTATTACTATCATATTTAAAACAACAGACAAACATCTCAATAAGCACCTACATTGTCGTAAAAGCCAAATCGGAGCGGCACCTAATTCAATGAATCAGTTGAGGCCCATTGTCTCAATCACATGAGTGCAGCATTATCTTCGATTGTCCGACGGTAAACACAAGCTCGACGGGCAATCGGAACGCAATCCTCTAACATCGTTATTTGAATAAGAACTTTGTTGTGATGGTTTAACTCATAAATTGGCTTGCAGGTTTTTGATCTGCAGTGTCAGTTTTCGTTCCGAATCGTGGTCGTCGTAATAAATTTCAATTAATGTCGCCGACAAGAATTGTGGTGTTCTCTTCTGTTGAGATTTGGGATAGGATTTCAAATAAGCTTTTGTGTATATGTTTTCTCTGATAGTTAAGATAAATTAATACTTTCTTTTAAATTAAATACAATCTATACAGGATAATTTTTGGAGTTGAATGTATGCTATAGATAATAATATTATTTCTTACACTTAAAACAAATAGCCTAGCCCAAAGTTAGCTCTGTAAAGCCTGTGTTATGGGATCTAGGGTAACGGATAGATAGTCATATACTCATTATACATATATAAATATTTTTGATAGAAATATATATATTAACAAACATGACTAAGGTACAAGTGCTCGCATTCATCATACAAACATCTGCCCCCACCGGGACTTGAACCCGGAAGCTCAGAGATGTCGACATCTTGAAAACGGTGTACTAACCAATGACTGCGGAGACCGTCAAATAATGTTTAGTATAAATGGTAATACATTTCTATTTCTGTCACCACAAATAATATATTGACAGTTTTCATTACATTAAGGTGGTGCTGAATTTTACTTGAGCTTCCATCGTAGAAAGCACAAATAATTTCAGACAAATGCAAATAATATTCAATAAAAATATACCATATTTCAAGTTCACAACGCCAGTACAGTACGCGACTGTGATTTATGAGCGTTGCGCGGGCGCACAACCGATGCATAAAATTGCTATAAACAGGCGATGAGCTCTGCACTTGCTTTATTAAATCAAACATATATTTCTATAACCAAAGAAATGACTATGCTTATACTTTTTTTTTATTTTTTTGGGTACGGATCTGTGACAAACTGATGCAGTGCAATTTTTATAATATGCGAATAAAATATTAAGGCGTGTTTAGGACTTATGAGTTTCGGACCGCGGAAAAGGAAATTTAAAAAAGTAATAAAAAAAAAAGATTTTGACATTACGGTTTCGGTACTTGACTGTCACTTCGGATTTTTTCACGGCATTTTTATTGAGTTTATTTACGGCGGATTAATATTTGCATATTACGGTTTCGACGGGATTAGATTGGAAAAGTGGTCGGCCACGCGTTCTCCTATTTATACACTACAAGTATGTAGTATATGATATATATTTATAACCACGCTCTGCTACCAAGAAATGTTGCGTTTTCCCGAACGCCCGTTATTTGCTTATATTATTTAATTATATAATAATATTGCTTACCGGTCCGTAGTTCTGGCTTGGCTTGAAAGTGTTTTTGTGTGTACTAATGTGCCCTACCGTATGTGGTTATAAATATATATCAATACTACAATACTTGTAGTGTATAAATAGGAGAACGCGTGCCGACCACTTTTCCAATCTAATCCCGTCGAAACCGTAATATGCAAATATTAATCCGCCGTAAATAAACTCAATAAAAATGCCGTGAAAAAATCCGAAGTGACAGTCAAGTACCGAAACCGTAATGTCAAAATCTTTTTTTTTATTACTTTTTAAATTTCCTTTTCCGCGGTCCGAAACTCATAAGTCCAGTAAATTATTTATTGTCAAGTAAGTAAATTATTTATATATGTATGTGTATATATTAAGGGCTTAGGTTTTTGTCAATGACATGATAATTAGTTTCGTAACTAACTTAAGTACTTTCTTTAATCTTGTGCTGGTATCTTTAACCTAAGATCTTTAACTTAAACAACTAGTATTATTATATCTCTTCTTCTTCAAACATATCTTCTTATGAAGAATTGAATTAGAATAACAACTATTCTAAGTAATTTTGTGTACTAGTATCTTTAACTTAAGTACTTGTATCTTTAATTTAATATATTTAATCTTTATATTAGTATTATTAATCCAAATATCTTTAGCCTAATTATCTTTAACCCAAGTACTACAATTAATACACCTGAATCATTATCTCTGAACATTCAAGCAATAAATATGATCTTTCAATTGTGGATAATGGAGGATGATGGTGATTTTCATTAAAGTTATCATGAAATATAAGACGTGTTCTTTATAACGAATTTCACCTGCTTTCTCTGATATTTGTATAGATTTTCTTTTGTTGACATAATCTAACAACTGTAAAGTACCTAAGTAAACAAACTGTGTTAAAAGCATTTATGAATATGAAAGAGATGTTTATATAAAAAGAAATCTGATTGAAAAACAATTGTGATTCTTACAACTATGATATCGGTATCGATTCCGGTAATTAAAATTAACTGTTATCGAATAATTATTCCCGAAACACCGGTAATATAAGCAAACTTCCCAGAAGTCGTTAAATCATATTATAACGATCCGTTTGATGAAAAGTATAAAAAAGAGTTTTTTTTTATAATTCTATCCGCAGTTGATTAACAATTCTGTCGCTGTCAGATATCGTCTTCGCTTCCTGGAACGTGTGGTGCATTTATTGAAGGATCGCTGTCTCATTCTTGTCATGATGGAGTTGGGTGTGTGTGAGAGGGAGGGGCGACGTCTTGCAGTATTTCATCCATATTGGGTCACGTAATATTAACGAGACTTCCGCTAGTTAAGTCGTTGACTTCGTTTAACGTTGACCAGAGGTTTGGTGTCTACTTGACAGCTACGTTGTCCGTAATGACGCCTGTTAGGGGCACTAAGAGGCGTCATTATTAATATAGCCACATACATAAGGATGAAGAGTATATTGTGAATGTAAAAGACGTTTGATGAAGATTTAGTTTTTGCGAATTGGACATTTTCGAGAAATACCTATGACCAAAAAATCTTTAAAAAATGTAGACTTAGAGCTTCTTAATGATTGAAGCTTACGAAGTTGTTTATATTTATTTAAGGCTTAAATTCAGAATGTTTTTGTAATATTATAACCAGCAGAAAATTGTTTTGGTTTGAATGTATGTAAAATTCTATGCTTGTAACAGTACTAAATAAAATGGGGCGTCGTGCTCAGGGTGGTTAAGGAAAAATTGGACTTCACAGTTCATATATTGCCCTAGCTGAGGATATGGAACTGGGTATTCTTTGACTTACGCCAGGTGAAACCCGCACTCTCTTGTTGACTAGCCATCAACAAGTACAGTGCACCAACGGGTTCCACCTCGTAAAAATATATATCTTTATCCGTAAACGTATATCGCTTTGGTTACTCAAATTTCCAGTAACTCGCTCTCTCCTAAATGCAATACTGATGAACTAGAAGCAAACGCCTTTTTGGTGATTGATTGTGTATATTTAACTATTTAATTAACTACGAGTGTAAATGAGAAATTTGAAATGAAAAAATAAGAAATTGTAACACTTTTTAATACCAGCTAGATATAGTACATTACTGCAGCGGCCAGCAATAGAGGCATCACATACGTAAGTCCATCAATGCCTAGTTGTGGCCAAGGCTTGTATAGTACTTTTCTCAAATAATGCGCGGAAAATAAGTAGTACCAAGCAGAACTTTTATTTGAAAATACTGTTATTTTTGCAAGCCAGTTCGATATTTAAATAAAACGCTGATAAGTTGCCTCCTTAGTTTGCCATTTTTCGGAGCAACATACACGATAAAAAATAAAATATATTTTTAAAATACACGATAGATATGAATTTACATGTATATTTATTTGGACGCTAAAACACGACGGATATGGATTTTCATACATTTTATTGCCGGTCGCTGCTCGCATGTATTTGGCCAGTACAGCAATTTCGATTTATCTCGAAGAAGATTGTCAAAATAATGCTCAAACCAAGCATGTTTGAGAAAAGTATTTTGCCGAGTTATTCCTCTATACCCTCCTAGTTAAAGAAGAGACTCTATTCAGCAATCTGCTTTGGAGTTGATTTATTGTTGATTGTCTTCTTCTATACCAATTCCAATGCAGAAATCTCTGTTCTTTAAAAAAGTTGACAGAAATTGATAATACTAATTCACAGTCAAAGTGAGCTAATAGCCTAGCTATTAACTCGACAGTTCCAAGAGTCTACATGGCATAATATCTTGTCGTCTCAGAGCAAATAAAAGCAAGGCTGAGTGATTCTGGTGTCCCGGCGACAAGTGGATAAGACAAAGCGGTTACTACGCCGCCAACTGCGCAGGAGTCGAGAGGGACTAGTGATTACGTAGAGACGACAAATTGTGCACTGTATTGTATATTAATATATTTACACTCAACAAAATAATGAGAGATAACGCAGTTAATACTCGCAATACAGATGTATAAAGTTAGAATTATTTTCCAGATAAATCTAATTAAAATCTAAATAATTAGTAATTCTATTTGATAATAAATTAACCCATATTAAAATTTTGGACGCCCATTTTAAAATTTTTGGTTTGATGAAATTTTTTGATGCTCTTCTAAGTAACGGGAGAGTTCGAATATCGCCATTGAGAAGACGCATCAAGGTCCACAGAAGAAGTGTAGATACAGTAAACAGAAAGTGTGCAGAAAAACGGCAATGTACGATGGTGCGATCTATAAATTGTGAAAGTTCTCATAGTTATCACTCAACTTTTTGGATATTTTACGTTTTACGTTTTTTACGTTTTCTGCAATTTAAAGCGCGTAACTACACGTCAGGATACATAGCACATTGTAAGAAATTTCATATGTTACCGTTGTATGAGCGCAGACATATCGCAGATTTATCATACCTCCACAAAATTTCAAACGGCGTTATCGACTGTCCTGAATTGCTTTATGATATAGCACTTGTAACGCGGTCCGCATTCTTACGGAAACCTACCTTACTTCATGTACCAAATGCTAAAACAACATATAGACAGAACTGTTATACGATTCGTGCGTGCAGGTCTTTTAATAAAATATCAAAAGAACTCGATTTAGATTTGTTTCATACCAGTGTCTCGCAACTTAAAAATATAATGGCAAGAAAATTTTTAAACTCAGAATATAGTATTACTTAATACTATATTCTGACTACTTAATACTGTGTTTCATGTTAGAGAATAGTATTGTATAGAGAACTGAATTAGTACTTTTTTTTAACTTTTTTTGTTCCTATATGTGGAAACTTGTAATTGGCCTTCTTATATGTACACATATTGTATTTTAAATATTGTTATATGCTAGCTGTAAGTTTCCCAAATATAATAAAAAATAATAATAATATACATATGTATAAGATTTAAAAATTCGGAATTTAGACAAATTTGGATAAGTTTTGGATCTTTATGAAAAAATCGTAATCCTGTCACCGCGAATGTTAGAAAACGTTCGAATTGTCGAGTTGTCAAAGTAAAATGTGTTAATACCGAAAATATACACAAGACAAATCCGAAAAGTTCTTTGATTTTAATATGTCTGAATCGTTTGAATAAAGACATTACCTATTAATTTATTTGATATCAGATAAGACAATTTTGCTTATCTTCGCAGAACTAATATAATTAGCTAATTATTTAATTAATGATTAGGGTTATAACTAGTGCTCGGAATAGGTAGTTTAATTTTATGTACTTGCAGAAAGAAAGTAAGCATAACATGGATAAACCTCTTTTTTTAGAGGGGGGGCAATGCGACCTTATGCACCATGACACCGCGCTGGAAAGTCGCGGCCGTGTGGGGCTCTCCGGTCATAGAGGACCGGCTTACCCATTAAAACCCCCCACGAGTTCTCTAGGCCTATACGGGGCACATGGCGATTTTCTGTTTATATTTGCTATTCGTTTCTTTACGCTTTTATTGTAAAATTTTATGTTTACAACTTATTATTACAGCAATAAGCTGAAAGATGAAATACTATTTTGAAAGTTCAATATAATATTTTCACAATCTCTGAAAATAGTATGTCCCCAGGCATATCCATACTATTGGTGTCACAAAATCGCAAGTACATAAAATTAAACTACCTATTCCGAGCCCTAGTTATAAATAACAACATAGTATTTTAATTAAATGTCTAAGTATGTATAACTTCATTAAAAAGATATTGTCCTCTGATTTTGATGATTAGACTTATCTGGAAATGATAGGAAACTGTACTTTAAGTTATGGATTTAGTTTTCAGAATTAGTGTGCTATCATTTTGAAAAATATAAAGCTATCTAGTCTGTATAAAAATAAAACATTTTTTTTTATTTAACATCGCAAACTTTGTGAAACGTTTAAACACATATGAATAAAGATTGAACTAATGTATAACATAAATTTGAACAAAAATAAAGTGAGATTCAGGAGTGTATATATATATATATATATATATATATATATATATATATTATATATATATATATACATACACACATGTTATATATATAAAATGTATTGTCAGTTGTATGTCATTCTTTATATTTGTTTGTTTTTCTTACAGGTAAGCTGCCAGTCATCTGGTCTACAAGCAATATGATAAGTACCATAAACATACATTTACTATTGAAATGTGAAATTTATTACTATATGTGATATATAAAGGAACTCGCAAATCTGAATAAGTTACTGACAGTTGTTTTTACTGACAATAAAAGTGGGATATAAAAAAACTTGACCCCTGATAAAATATCTTTGTGTTTGTATTTGAGGTGTTTTAAGTTTTCTTGTTTATTATTTTAATGATTATTATAAATTATCACTTGTAGTTATATAATAGTGATTTATATAAGTTTAACACACGTCACAAATATAAATTTGTCACAATATAAATGTGGAGGTATTAATTTTGAACTTCAAATAAGCTAACCTAATATAATGTGAAAATTCAAAAATACATTTTCAGAATGTTTTCAGTTTTTCTTTTATAACTACTAAATATCTGAGCACTTCTAAAACTTTCTCGAATTATTTTATCTGATGAGTACGATTTAAACTGACTCCACGAATCCTGTGCTGCAGTTGAGTTCTCCCCAATCTAAGGACCGGGAGTGCTCTCGACTCTTTGCTCGTCTGTTTTGTAACAATGTCTTTATTGTCGACTACACTCGATTTGAATATGGAAGTACTGCGTTTTTTTACTGTTTAGCTATATAGCTTATACGGCATTGAGAAATAAAATAACCTTTTACTCTGACATATGCATAATCATGTCTTGGGAAATATTATTTTTAGATTATTTCAGCAAATGACAATTTATTGATTTCCTATTTCGATTTATCTATATATATTACTAACTGGTGCCTGCGATTTCGTCTGTGCAAGATTAGTATTAAGTTTTGGCAGCGCACGCCAGAATAGCTCGCGGATGGTAGATTTTTTCCTACTTACTTGACACTTATCATCAAATTTTAGACAATTCATACAATATCTTTATAAATTGTAGCCTATGTATTATTGTTATGTATAAGCTATATTTTTGTAGAGTTTCATTAAATTTCATTTAGTAGTCTGTACGTTAAAGAGTAACTAACATTTATCCATACACTTTCGCGACAACAACTTTTCTGTCAAAAATTCGCGTTTGTAATATTAATAGTAAGGATTTCGATTTATCTATACCGTAGTATCCGATATATAAATATCCATCGTATATGTAGATAGAATAGGATAACATCTTATATCCACTAATTAATCTAAATATTTTTTGGTCCGTTAATCTACGATATGGTCTTATTGTATCATCTTAGTAGCGTCAAAAACCTTTTTTTATTAAAGGATAATAAGAGAGCAAATGAATCACCTGATAGTAAAACATTATCGCCGCCTATAGACGCTCACAATACCAGAGGAGTTACAGATGCTTCTTTTTTCCCCGGGGGATGGTAGTGAATCATAAGGGGTGCGTTACTAATGTAGTGTAGTCGTCTTAATAACCTGGTGCTCAGACGACGTATACCACCCGCGACCCATCTACTGCGAGTGGTTATGTTGGACTCTAGCAGAAGGCTGGCCTACTAACTAAACACTATCTACAGCCTTTGGTTGAGTAGAAGGCCTGGGACCGTATCGGCTTTGAACTGGGACAAAGCAGGGGACGGTGAATTATGAATTATAAATGCGTTGCTGGCCTTCTAAATGGGAATACGCTCTATTTTTGAGCGTTTGGTCGGGAATACCACAAGCGACAATTCATCCAAAGTTTTGATATTGCGAATCGGAAAATTCTTGGAGAAGCACTCTGTTATTAAAATGTACTAAGCCAGATTTAAAAGAACGTTGTCGAAACCGGCCAAAAATACAACGTTCATTAAAGTTTTATTATATTGGGATTAAATAATAATGTAAGGATGTTTATTAAAATTTATTACAATTCAATTTTAGTATAGTGACAACCTTAGACGGTGTTAGGTATCCAGACTGGCTTAGAAGCCTTGCAAAAACTCTGCTCCATAGGGAATCGATTCCCGGACCTCCCGAGCAACAGCCGTTAGTCGCAGCGCCTAGACTAGCTAAGTAGTTACACAAAAACAATGACAAATTATTCAATAATAGAAAGAGCACCAAGTTAGGAGCGCGGACAGCTATCGCCCCCGTA
This sequence comes from Scirpophaga incertulas, assembly GCA_036419045.1. Taxonomy (NCBI): domain Eukaryota; kingdom Metazoa; phylum Arthropoda; class Insecta; order Lepidoptera; family Crambidae; genus Scirpophaga; species Scirpophaga incertulas. The sequence goes on from JAYEAL010000128.1 coordinate 26,731, forward strand.
CCGTTAACTAGACGTCTGCTGCATCGTTAATTGTTCTTTGTAATTGCATAGGTGACGAATGGAATGCTTTAGAGTCCCAACAACTTAAGCGACATTGTTCTTGAACTATTATCATGACGTTATGGAGTTAGAGCGCTTATTGTAATGAAGGAATTAAACAATATGTTTTGATGCAGTTCGAGATATTCGAGTTTTTAAATAATGTTGAATGAATTTTTTATCCAGTTGTGCAGCGTAAATGAGAGTAATGGGTTTTGGATTGAGTAGCTCAAACGACAATAATGGATCTCTCGATTGCGCAGCGCAAAGGAGACTAATGGGTTTCCTGTTCACCTGTCTTTCTTTCTTTACTATACAGAATTTGATAAATTTCATGCAAATAATTACATTTATTGTTGCAAGTACCTATTGCTAAAGAAATTACAGTTACCAAAATTCAAAATGGCTACTATCAGTTGCCATATTAGAAACAGAAATAATTAAAATTCATTAAACTAACTACGTTTTGTGTGTGGAATCATTGAATAAGTGTTTGAAAATTACTTTTAGGTTTCACTTACCTTACATTTTGACCGAATATCTATGACCGTTTCTTTTTGACTCCATTAAATTGATCAAACAATGGAGTTTACAATTAATTAATTAATTTTGGCAAATGCCTGCTTGATGCTTAGACAAATTTGTATGTGTCCAAATTTCCTTTTCTCCTCCAGTTTGTGACACTTACCTCTTAAGGGTGCTAACGTGAAACGACTCGGAATACATCGTTCGGGTGTCCCACGTTCACGGCGGCCCTTGCGCTGTTACAAATCACCCGACTTATTATTCAACTGAACTACTCACACCCAGGGCTGTTAACGCTAACATTATCTATCCATAGACTCATTTATAATGTACTTTTAGGCACTAGAAGGGATGTTTGTATAAAAAAAAGAATCAGACAATAAGGTGTTTTATTACTTACATTATTATTATGGTAACGGTAATCAGCTTCAATTAAACACAGTTCACAGTTAAAATGGAGTTTGGTTTTGGCTTGACTACAAATTGCGTCATTCACCAGACATCCACCTCAAATGACCGCTGACGAGCAAATAGACGAATCTATGCTGAAGTCGCAAATGGCTATGTTCACCTTAACCTTGAGTGTGTTTGTGGAAGGCGCACCAACGGAAGGATCTACCCTAGCCTGCTAGCGACACCGGCGACCGTTTCAGGGTTGTTGGGGTCGGTACAAAAGAGTCGACGCAAATTGAGCGCGCCGTCTAGTGGCTCGGGTGCTCAAGATCGCCGTGTAGTCGAGGGTGAGAATTTACTCGGTACATGACGGTAACGAGTATATGTTTGACGAGGGAAGTGTGGCCCGGGTCGTCGCGGTCGCCGATGAGCGCGATGTGTGGGAGAGATGGGTGGGTGTGTGGCGTGAGAGACGACGCGGTTGGTGGCGGGCGGTAGGGATTCGTTGGCGCGGGTGATGGGATCGGACGGGTCATTCAAAAATGTTTTTCGGATGGCGAGAAAGAGGCTCGGGTTTATTCAGTTAACACGGTTCAATTTCACTAATATCTTAACAAGGAATTAGATGACGAACTGCATTTAAATACGTTCAATTATAAAATCGTTACACATTACAAAAATCAATACAAATATTATATATAATTATTCTACTTGAAAGATTTTTAATTTTAGATAAACTTGTAGCAGCCCTATCGCGTCATTATTCTGTACGCTCGCGATTTACACAAAGCGATCTTGTCTCTGGCGTGAACACGGTGTCGGAATGCTAATGCGACACGACACGACACGACACGACTCTCCTCCTATCGAATTAGACTATCGCTTCTCTCTGGGTTTTGACACGATTTCATTGAATATTAACCAATAAAGTTCCGTTTGAGCGAAATCTACAGTTATGAGGAAAATAAAATTTATATAAATACTAGTTAGTATTTCGAGTAATCTATATAAGTATGGCGTATATCTTTACAAATTATAGCTAAGCTATATTATTGTAAAGTTTTATTAAAATCCAATCAGTAGTTTTTTCATTCAAATCCTTGCTATAATATACTTGCAGTCTTTCGCGTTTATACTCGTAATATTAGTAGGGATTTCATTGTTGACAAGTATAATGATACAATAATAGTACATTATTGTAAAGGCCGGGAAATAGGCAATTGCAGGTCGAGTATGAGTTTGAAGGCCGAGCCGTAGGCGAGGACTTCATCAATACGAGACAGGCAATTGCCCTTTTCCGCCGAGGCATATATAGTGCTTTTCTCAAAAGAATGCAGGGAAATAAATCATACTTTTTATAATATATGTACATTTAATTTATATTAAAAGTCACATTAGTCATATTGGGGCAATTACTAAATGAAAATGTTATTGATTTCCCCGGTACATTTATGTTTGTTTGTTGAACTTCTGATGAGGTTGCAGTTGGGTATTGGATGTAGTAGTAGATGGCTGAATATGCTGTTTTGAGGTGGATGGCTGTGGACTTAGATGTTGGCAAGTGGTGAGCTGGTGAGATTCTGTTTCCGAATTAGGTTGCAATGTGATGTTTTGATTTATTTTATTATTTATATCAGTTTTGTTTTCAATTGAGTCCTCGATATAGCTTTCAGCCACTTTATCGGACTTCCAGCCTCCGTGTCTTTTCAGAGTCGTCAGATTCGCTCCAGAATCAGCCAAAAGAGTGGCTGAAGACCTACGGAAACAATGACCAGTGTAACATTCAGGATTTGTCAAGTTTAAATAAGTTGCTATTTCTTTAGGTATTTTAGCTATTTTGTGTCTCCCAATGACCTGCTTTGTGCACTTCCCTTTTTGATAGTTAAGAAAAAACCTATCTGAAGTTGTGTTCGCTGGACGAAGATTATGATTTTTTTTACAATTGTTAGGAACTGTTCTCGAACTACAAAAATCCGGTCAATTTTGTTTTAGTGTCGCGCAATGTTATTATTGCTTTGTCATCAAGAAATTCTATGTCTCTTGTGGTAATATTATAGAGTTCGATACTTCGACACGCACCGTTAACGCCTAATATCATAACAACCTGTAACAAACAAAACTAAATATCAATACAGCCACAGACAGTATATTTAATAAGACATATAAATCCTGTGTATCAAAATTCATCCAAATGCATCCAGCTATTTTGACTCAAATAATAAATAATATTTACCTTTGACGCTAAATATATATCATCTGGGGTTTAAATAAAAATTGCTTTATATTTTCGCTAGTAAAAATCTTCGATTTTTTGCATTTGAATCCGGTCGATTGTCGTTTAAGAAAAGTAGTTAAATTTCCATAGTTTTTCAAGTTAATGCCGTTTTTAACATGAACTGTACATTTTAGCATGGAATAAATTGCCCATAATGTAGATGGCTTTTTAGTTTTAGCAATCTCATTAAAATACGCCAAAAACACTGTTTCGGAGAAAATATTCACTTTTTTCTCGTTTTTCCAACTCATAAAATTTTCATAAACTTTCATATATTTTTCTTTAGACTTCTCTGGAAGTAGGTTTTCCATTGCCAATTTGGCTTCTGATCTTAAATCTGGTGGAGTACAGTCAATTTCCATTTCACTCTCTAAACCGTCGGAACTCATTTTAGGTAATTAATAAATTTAATTTTATTTTTAATAAGAATAAATGAAGACGAATTTTTAGCTTTGCCGCCAGTTTTCTATTTATCACCTGTGTCGAAAGGCAACGTATTTATGGCCATAAACCCACGTGAACGCTATTTGTACTAAGCAAAGAGACCTTTGGTATGCCAAGAATAAATAAAAAGAGGTCCAACCAAAGAGTACTTACACGCCGCCGCGCCGTTTCATACAACATTGCTGGAGCGTTGTATTCGTTCCAAATTCAAAAATCGCGCCTGCAATGGATTTTCATATAACTTTGCTGGAGCGCTGAAACGTTCCCAATTCAAAATTTTTCCTCGTCCGTAAATTCAATACTTCGTGTGCTCCTTTATCGAATATAATGACAATATTACCAAGCATGTTGAGAAAATAAATATTTTCTACACCCACACCAATTAACGGATCCCATTTTTAATACAGTCTAAATCACAAGACAATACACTGTACAACATATAACTTAAATACATATACCTAATATGCAAATATTAGGTACGATTATAATTAGGTAGGTACATATTGTATCTGTATATAATTATTATATCTTTATCGCTTAATTTTTTTCGACAATTGTAACTGTAGTCATATTATTAACCGACTTCAAAAAAGGATGTTATTCATTCGACCCGTATATATGTAAAATTTCCAGAACTGCCCAGTTTTCGTATATGTTAGTCTATATATCAGCGTCTGAACAAATCTGCCAAATTTCAAAAGTGTATACATGTATATATGTATGTTTTTATGTTTGTATTCGCTTATCTCCGGAACTACAAGTCCGATCCAAGTAATTCTTTTTTTGTTTTACTAGGTATTGTTCAACTTAGGGATACTGCAAGTTAAATCGGTTGCGTGCTTTTTGAGATAGGTAATTTTTTATTAACCGACTTCAAAAAAGAAAATAAATCGAATCAATCGTACCTTATGTAAGTTTAGAAATAATAAACACAACTAAAATTTCACTTACAACTACAGAAAGAAAGAAAAATATATATCTACCTACAATACCAATATCAGAAACCTTTATGGACTTTAGCTAAAAAAAAGTTACTTAGTTATTAGTTATAGTAGTGTATATGCTTCAACAGTTATCAGATCAGAGTGCGAAGGCGGGGTTGTCAATGAAAACCATCAAGACAAAAGTCATGACTAATTCTTCAAAGACACATGATATAGTAGTAAACACACAAAAAACAGAATACGTAAACGAGTACATCTACTTAGGACAACTTATATCGCCCAACAAAACCATGGACAAAGAAATAGATAGGAGGATAACCAATACTTGGAAGAGATACTGGTCGCCCAGAAATTATGAAGAATAATATGCCAATAAAAGCTAAAAGAAAAGTCTATAACACCTGTATTCTGCCCTGCTTGACATACGGTAGTCAAACATGGACACTAACGAAAACCTTAACAAATAAACTAAACGTCTGTCAAAATAGTATACTCGTAGAAAGAAGTGTCATTGGTGTTAATAGAAGAGATAAAATAAAATTAACAGAAATAAAAAACAAAACTATTTAAACAGGCACATTCCGTATATCTAACACTAAAATGGCGATGGACTGGACATATGTTGAGAGAAAGGCAAGATAAATGGACTAGAATAATAACAGAGTGGTATCTAAGGGACGGTAAAAGAAACATAGGTGGACAAAGGAAAAGATGGGAAGATGATCTGAAAAAGGTGGCTGGTCCAGAATGGATTAGAGTTGCAAAAGATAAAGAAAAATGGAAATCTTTAGAGGAGGCCTATGTCGAGAGACAAGCTGTTTAAAAAAAACCTGAAGCTGATAATTTAGAATAAAACATAAAAAAAATAGGAAAAAATATAATTAGATTACAAGAACGCAATATATAATATTATGTTTAAGTTAAACAGCAATAAAGGCTAATTTTATTTTTATTTTATTTTATTATAGTAGTGTTAGTTTATTTAAGAGAGAAGTTATCGTATTTATTTTTTACTTTTTTGTTGTTTTATATTCTTTCTAAACATACATAGGTAAGTTAGTTGCGTACAATTTTGAAGTCAGTTTTATTTTTTTAATATTATTTTTTGTTTCTTGTTTCCTTAAGTGTCTTTTCTAACATATTTAATAGTTTAGTTCCCGTGACCGACTTTTTTCTTTTTAATGTGTTCATTACTGCCTAATCATGCAGTTTACACTTGTTAGTGGAGTTACAATCAAAATATTTAAAGATGATTATTATTATTTAAAGATATTAGAGAATGATTTAATATCCGTTCAATGTTTCTAAAATTGAAAATTTCATCTTTTTTTATTTTGTTAAAAAGTTAATGAAGTTATTTGCAATGCAAGTGGAAAAAAGGTGATTTTAGTTGTATAAAAAAAGCTGCATATACATTTTAATTTGTGATATAATATATACTTTTTAACATGCATGGTTTTTTTGTTTATATGAAAATACACGGTTGTACCATTTTTTTCGCCACGAGTGTAATATCGGCAATTTGTATGAACTTAGAACTTAGTGTAAATGAAATTGTAGATAGTAAATTTTACATTTCATCCTCATACATTTTGATATGTCTATTAAAATTTTATTTATACCTGTTAATTTTAGAGTTTAAAAATAATTTTAATAATGTCTAATTTTATTTTAATCATACCAGCTGACCTGTTATAATAGATCTATATAAATAAAATGAATGACTGAAATATATGTACAGACAAATTGTATAACTATTATTGTCAGAATAATGTATGTATGCATGAATAAGATAAGAGTCTAATAAATTAGCATTTTTTTCACATCAGTTTCTGTTATTACTGCATTTCATTGACTAAACAGGCGGTACGAAATGCATCGGGTCAGATAGTCAATAATAATATACTTATTATTAGATTTTTCAATTATTACGCTTCGGTTGGCAAGCTTCAAAAATTCAAAAGACATTCTTAATTCTATATCACACAAAGACGGCTCCTATTCAGAAGGACAAACTAACACAAATTAATAAAAAGAATCCTTAACAAAAAATCCTTTAACTATTCCCAACGATTCCCAGCTTCACACCTCGACCGTATCTTACAGGCGCACGCGCACGCGACTCGAATCACAATCAGTCGCCGAGGCGCAAGGCATGCGCCGTATACATTACCCGCTCAATTCTGGAATACCAACACCAAGCGTTATCAAACCAAGCAACGGAAAAAGACATATATACAAACCAGTTAACATAAAGGCCACTACAAGCATTTTCTTCTAAAAATGTATGTGCGACGCGTGCTGAATATATTCGTAGGCTTTTGTTATTTCGTGACGATGGAGGATATTTTAATGTTCAGAGTTCCTTTATAGACGCAAAGTATCTATTGTTCCACGTTGCAGGATTTATCGCACGATCACCGAGAGCTGCATGAAGTTTGCTTGAGAGCGATTGTCAACGTGAAACTAAATATAAGTTATCAGTTGTCATCGAAGTGAATAATGATTTATTTTTATTTATTTATTTATTACACCTACAGTCTAAGGCTTAATGCGACAGTGTATCAGCACTATTTAAAAAATACAGGTTCATATTCTAATCTCAACAATTATATTCATTAATTATTATTCACGTATATTTAATTGATAATCTAAAATTTAAGTTTTTTACAGAATAAATATATAAAATAAACATAAATACTATAAAAAGTTTAAAAAACTAAAACTTAGTATACCGCCGGCAGCGAGGTTCTCGTAAGGTCCAAGCAAACCGGTGGTTAGGATTGCAGACAGAGAAATCTCCGGACAATACGTGCCATGTCGAGAATCACTGCTTGATCTATCCGTCAAGCGAGAGCCTCTTAAGATGTTGATTCTTTTTACCATATATGATTGTATACGCTTCAACATATATGATGGCAAGGAATTAGACCGGCTCCTCGTCAAGACCGGCTTCCGCAGTAGCTACGGACCGAGACTTTTCGCTATCAAGCCATTCGCAGACACAACTATCAGAACAATGATCGTCGAATCAACATGGTGGTAACCTCGTACGCCAAGTCAAGGCACTTACTGGCTTTGTCCTTCTCGGCTTTTACGAGGTTGTCATCGTGAGGGATATTAATATCAACGAGCATCGCACGGCGTTGGGAGCGGTCGACGACCACGATATCAGGCTTTTTGCACACAATAGTCCCGTCCGTGCTGGTGCGTACTTATAGTACGGTGTCTCATACTCAACAAGGCCGTATTGAAGGGCAATCTGTTGATGGATGATTCTGGCTGTGTCTGTGCAAATAATCGCTGTTTGCAAGATGAGAACAACCAGAGATAATATGCCTAAGTAACTCTCCGGGACGACGGCATGCCTGACATATGTCGACGGTACCGTCCTTTAGGATATATTTTCTATAGTTGTTCGTCATCATTACTTCGTCTGCAATTGCACAGACAAAACCCTCAGTTTGCCCAAAGAGGTCATCGAATCACAGCCAGTTTACCTACGCGGAAGGTCTACATCAGGGCACATTAAGGCCCGATAAAACCTTCATTAATTATTATTATCTGCAGTCACAAACATGGAATTTCATATGCACGTACACCCAGACTGGAATATTTTTTTGTAGTTCATATAAAATATCTGTTCCGTACAACAATAATGGTCTTGTCTGCACTTCTCATAAATCTGACATACATTCTGCTTTTCTTAAATAGTCAATTCTTCTATTAATTGCTCTCCCTCTTGACGATAGAAAGTTCAAAAAAATGAGATTAAAAAATATTGCCGGAAATGTGTCACTCGAATTTTTATGAGATTATAATTTTGGATATTTACGATAATAAAAATTGTATGATTCGGTAAGAAAGAAAATATTAGTTTATTGTATCAAATGATTTGTGTAGTAGTATTTTGTATGTATAACTTATTTTTTATATTTGACTAATTTAACTAAATAGGTTTATTATAACCGTTATTATTATTGTGTCGAACCTCATGGTTATCAGCAATAATTAGCAACTCGCGTATTTTCTCATGTTAAAAGTAACTTCGTTGTATATTTTTGTTCGGTGGTATCATGCAACTTCTTTTATTATTCTTTGCTTTCAATTTCTGATTCATGGTCAGTCGATGAAAATGTTAATCGAAATTTTTATCACTTTTTTTTTTTCATTCTGAAATTTTGCATACATATTAACTGTTAATGATAATAAAATATTAAAAAAGAACTCTACATAAATATGTAGAGTTCTTTAACATGTGTAATTCTTGTGCAAATTAATTTAGTTTTTTTTAACTAGATCAACAAGAGATTTCAAATAGCCGATAAGAAATTCTGTTTTATATTTCTTGTGCAAAATAGTACGGAAATGAATTCAAAGAAATAACGAAAAGACCAAGAGCTCAATACAGAAATTTACTTTATGGCCCACCATATAACACTGATATATATATAAGTGCAATGTTTATAATATGAGTGTTGGTATAAATAATAAATTACTAGACGATTTGAAATTGTTGCATGTTACAATATATTTAAGAGAAAATTAAGTAAATGCCTAATCAGTCATAGTTTTTAAGATATTAAAGAACATTTAGGTTACAAAAAATGAATTGTAATTGTATATTAATTTAATTTGATTTGTATAATGAATTTAATAATAAAAATAATATATACAATAACAACATATATGTATGATTGAATTTAAATGTATTGTACATTGAATTGGATGATAACAATAACGGCATGTAGATATAATTGTAATTGAGTTTTATAATGGTGACTTAATTGAATTATTATAGTTACGAGTATTATAATAATAATCATCGTATTTAATAATTATAATGATATATACAACAAACCATATTATCCATTGTATCGATGTCGGTTGAATCTTGTAACTTAACGTTAAGATTATAAGTATGTATTCTAGCAAATAAATGTAATCTAATTTTGCCTATTTGAGTTGATATATGTCTATTGTCAATTTCATAGAATCCATATTAGACATTAAATTAAATCAATCGAACATTGGCATTATTTAAATATGGCATTAATTATTAGTATTTTTTTTAACTTTGAACTTATAGAAAGGAGATTCCGCTACACTATGTGGAATCTTGTTATAAAAATTATACATTTGCCCATAAACGAATCTCTAGTTTTTTGTGTAGTTAATATCAATTCAATCCTTAACGCGAAGTTTTTTGATCATCAAATCCCTTGCGGGGGCCGCTATCCCAAAGAGGTCAAGCGTCGAAGTGCCCAATTACCTGGTTGCCCGCTGCCCGCTCGTAGTTAACCAATTCACTGGTTCCCCTAAACTCTCTGATCATAGATTAAATAGAATAAAGTAAATTTTGATTTTGATTTGAATTAAATGTTAAAAATAAATTAAAATTAAAAATAAGGATAACTAAATATTGACATTAATTTGGATATTTGTGTGTAGATGGTGTAATTAATTAATATTTTAAGATGATTCAATATTTTTAAGGTTTCGTAGTACCAATGGAAAAAGGGTCCACCTATCTATGTGTTTGTCAAGACCATTTTTAGGCATAATATCAATTAAGGGCGAAACGATAGAAATTAACACGCAATATTTACATCTGTCACGGTCATTTGAGCCTTATTTTCTAACAGTATCAAAATCTACATTCAATAGACCTGGAATAATGAAAGACGGAAAAGAATGAATTTATTAAGAATCAATATTATTATGAAGGGTGTTTGTTACAGTACCTATGATGAATAAAAGGACATTGCCCGTGTTGTATAAATTATCTTATGTTCTTGCCCGAGTCTTCAACCATCCCTATACCAAATCAACAACCTGGTTAGTTGTTTTTATCAGATTTCGCTTAAAAAAATAATATATCCCTATATCTTCCGGGATTCAAAACTATCCCTATATCAATTTTCATCAAAATCGGTTCAGTAGTTTCAATATCTATCTAAACAAAAACTGTCATCCCCTATTTTTAACTCCCTTAAGAAAAAAATATAGAAATGTTGAACGTTATATTTATACTTATTTAGATATCTCTAATGAAAGGCCTACAAATAATTGACAAATTTCTAGCTTTAAAATTGAGATTGAGGTGAGTGAGGATTTTCATCTTTCCGTTTCATTTAAATCACTCAATTTTTTTACGTGAAACGTCTTTAAAATCGCGCCGAAACATACGGGTTTAAAAAGTGGCCCGTAAAGCAAAGGTCTATTCATCGTACCTTAATAATTGAAAAACTATTAGTCTTAGAAACAAAAATGTGGTGTGAATATTTCACTTATATAGTCAGCTCGCTGTTGTGACATTGAGTTTTTTTTTGTGTCAAGTAAGTAGGATAAAATCTACCATCTATGAGGTCCAAGTAGCGGGCACCAGCTAGTATCGTTATAAATTGTAGTCTATGTGTGTTTTCTGATGTATAAGCTATATTATTAAAAATTTTCATTACAATCCAGTCAGTAGTTTTTACGTGGAAGAGTAACAAAACTGGTTTGTCCTGAAATCGGGTTTGGCCGGTAACATATATATCTCCTGTCGTTCATTTGGAAAATCCGATCTAACGCAGGCGGTAATGTAGTATATAAATGTAACATGTAATGGTACTTTGTCGAATCAACCAACTTACAATCAATTGACCAATTACCTCCATGCCCCATCCTGACCGATTTGTGTTGACCCAGTTTCAATCACATCTGTAACTGCGAAATCCTAGTCAGGACCGTTCAATTCATTGTTTGACTGATAATGAGCAGTGATAATGAGCAGCTATGTGGAACACGCACCATATGAGGACGGATGATTGACGTGTGTTTTGAGTATCTTTCTGTTATGATGTTGTGTTGGGGGACATCTCATAGTCTTTGGTAGATGACTAGTAAAATAAATTACAATATTCATCATTATTGAAGATTATTTAAACGATAAATCGTCTGGATGTGATTCCTAATTCCTTTTCTTGAAATAGCTAACATTGTATATATGGGACGATTTATTTAAAGCAATGGAATACTAGCGTGACTTAGGACTTGCACTCTTCCCGACTGACTGAATACTGTCGCTGACCAAGTCATATCTAACCATTACACCTTTTAAAATTAAATGTGCAATTGTGTTCCACCACATGGCTCACTGTACTGCCATCTATTGGATAGTATCACAAACAGAAAAGAGAAATCAAAATCAAAAATTTTATTCTTCAAATAGGATTTTACAATTACTTTTGAATGTCAAAGATGCTACGCCATTGGTTCATAAGTCTACGGTGGGAGACTTTGTTTTTTTTCTCCCTGTATCATTACAGAGTCGTCAGTTGGAAGCCGGCTTCAGATACACAGTCTGAACTCAACCTCCGTTACAAGTTAAAACAACAAATAACTAACAAATGTATATTTCCGTCACAAGAGTCATATCGCATTAAACAAATCTGATATGTATATGTCCGGTACAAAATATTATTTATTATAGAATCATTAAAATTATATATCGCAAAATTTACATCCAAGCATGTTTAATTATTCAGGTAATTAAATATCGTAAAAATTACATCCATGCATTTTTATCATTCAAGAAATCATTGATCTTGTAATACCCTTTCTTCATCATCATCATCATCATCAGCCCCTCTTCGTCCACTGCTGGACATAGGCCTCTTCGAGTGTACGCCACTGAGATCTATTTTCGGCTTCTCGCATCCAGCTCCTGCCAGCCGTCCTGCGCAAATCATCACTCCACCTTGCCTGAGGACGTCCTACACTACGTTTGCCGTTTCGCGGTATCCACTCTAGAACACGTTTGCCCCAACGGCTATCGGTTCTACGGCTAACATGGCCAGCCCACTGCCACTTCAGTTTGCTAATCCTGTGGACTATGTCGACGACTTTGGTTCTCTGACGTATCACCTCATTTCTGATGCGATCCCTCAGAGAAACGCCGAGCATAGCCCTTTCCATAGCCCGCTGAGCGACTCTGAACTTGTGGACTAGTCGTGCCGTCAGTGTCCACGTTTCGGCTCCGTAAGTCATTACGGGTAGGACGCACTGATTGAAGACTTTCGTCTTTAGGCACTGTGGGATCGACGACGTAAAGACTCGACGTAGTTTCCCAAATGCCGCCCAACCCAACTGAATCCTCCTATTCACCTCGTTCTCAAAGTTGTTTTTGCCTAATTTTTGCGTATTTGCCCGAGGTATACATATTTGTGAACAACTTCGAGAACGGCGTCGTGTATCGCGATCGGTTCCGGTATAACGTGTTCGTTGAACATGACCTTGGTTTTGTCCAAGTTCATCCTTCTTCATTTCACCCTTTCTTCATTAGAGTATTTTTAATATGTGCTTTAAATTCATGAAACGGTAAAGCAGTAATATTCTCTGGAAGTGTGTTATAAAAAGTTACACATTTCCCTAAGAACGAGGCAGTAGTCATATCAGCAATCTATCACCTAAAGCATGAGAAGTAGAATTTCATATTTAGATTACAATGACTGCGTATAATAATTAAGGTTTTAACATAATTTCGTAATTTTAAATAAAAATTTATTATATTATCATTAATATAGGTAATAAGGAAGGCCACATCAAGAGTACCCGTAACCGACGAGCGTACATGAAAGTATTAATGAAAGTCGAGGAAGTATGTTTGGATCGTAGCAAGTGGAAAACTGTGTCTACCTACCCCCATAGGAAAGAGACGTAAGTATGTGTTTATGTATGTATCAATATCACTAGTTTCTTGATGTCAATAATTAGGTTTAAATTGAATATTTTTTTTGGCTTTGACTTTTATCCACCGTCAAACTAATCATTGTAAGAGCTAAAGAATAGTACATTACTGCAGCGGCAAGCAATAGAGGCATTGATGGACGAACGTGTACATACGTAAGTCCATCAATGCTTAGTTGTGGCCAAGGCTTGTATAGTACTTTACTCAAATAATGCGCGGAAATTAAAACTAAGTAGTACCAAGCAGAACTTTTCAAACTCAATGACAAAATTGAACAACAATAAACAAAATTTTTCACGTGCCAAATTCGGATGGATTCGTTTGTTTTTTTTTTTCATAATAAAACAGGTTTTTTTTTGCAAGCCAGTTCGATATTTAAATAAAACTCTGATAAGTTGCCTCCTTGGTTTGCCATTTTTCGGAGCAACAAATCGTTTCATTTTGAAAATACACGATAGATATGAATTTACATGTATATTTATTTGGCCGCTAAAACAAGACAGATATGGATTTTCATAATTTTTTTGCCGGCTGCTGCTCGCATGTATTTGGTCAGTACAGCAATTTCGATTTATTTCGAAGAAGGTTGTCAAAATAATGCTTAAATTTCCAAGCATGTTCGAGATATATATATTTTTCACATAACTCTTTAACCCCAAAACCCAAATTTCAACTTAAATAGCCATATTTAAGCTAAAAAAATAATTCGAAAGAAAAAAGAATAGTATCAGTTGTATTTTTTATCAGAGTTATGTACATAATCACTACATAGTATAAAACAAAAGTCGCTTTTTCTGTCGACACATCCCTATATATGCTTAAATCTTTAAAACGAATTAAAATAAATCTTATCAACTTTCAAGCGGTTTTTAATAGATAGAGTGATTGGAGAAGAAGGTTTATATAAGTATAATAAAGTCCATTAAATAGTGGTGAAATAGTTCTTTTGAGGTTTCTAATGTGATGTCGTAAATAATTACATTTAAATCAATATTAAAAGCATGTTTTTTTGGTTTTTTTAAACTATTATCTATTATATACACCGTTTACAGTGTTTCTGTAGTGTATTTCGTATTGCACTCGTGCGAAGCCGGGGCTAGTTGACTTTAACTTTATGACAACTACTTTTCTTGCTCTCAAAACTATGTTATTACTTAGTGTAATAAGTATATTATTAATAGTGTAATGTAATCTCTATCGTTTATCGTCGTATATCGTCTATTGACGTGCGTGTAAAAAATTTTTCATTTCTCATACTCGGAAAGTTATGTTGTTTTGATCTGATTATTGGGTGGAAAATGGGAGTTTTTCCCTCCCGACATAGGGAGGGAAAAACTCATACAATTTACTTCCCACCCAAGGGCCGGAATGAACTTTAAAAATAGAACTACGAATGTCAGCTACGAACTGTCAGCTGTGAACTATAAAAAAAAATGCTGCGGCCATGTGAGTTTCTAAACAGCCAGTGTGAACTTAGCGCAAACTACTTCCAGCGGAATAAGCCGCAACAAACACGCGGTGAGTTCCATATTTAAAATTTAAACAGTCGACAAATTGGCGGGATGTGAATTTATTATATATATCTGTGACGGAATTTGAAAAAATTCAAATTATCTCTTATACTAGTTAAGATTTTAATTTTAAAAATGAGTTCAAGCGATTCCGAAATATTGACACCAGATTCAATTAAAGACGAGGCAAATTGTGTTCTGCCTACTGATGGTCTACTGATATTATCATATATTATCAATAAATAGATCAAATAAACAACCAATGTTTTATTTTCCTCATATATTCGAAGTGAAAAGTAGAGTGTTTAACACGGGTAAAAGAATCAATTCCTTCTCGGACTATAGTCTAAATACCTCGGGAATTGATTCTTGCCACCCTCGGTTAACAATCTACTATTCTTTCGTCTCTTGGTCATTAAATTATTAGGAAAACGCTAGTATAGAATAACCGAAACTCTCATCTTTATATATATATATAATATATATATCTTCTGTACGTGTGTTAGTCATTGAGTCCTCCTAAACGGCTCCACCGATTTTGATGAAAATTTTGTGTGTATTCCAGGGAGTTTGAGGATGGCTTAGATTCACAATACGGTCATCTAGATATTGTGTTTTTTAGCTAAATTATTTATTTAAAACATTTGAGACGTGGGACAGGACAACGTCTGTCGGGTCAGCTAGTTGATATACAAAACTGCAATTTAATAATGTAACGCACGATATAATTGCTTAATAAATCTGCAAATGTTTGTCGCAGTTGAGTGGTTGGTATACCGGTTTCAAGGTGTCGCTATCTCTGATGTCCCGGATTCGAGTCCCAGTGGTGGTAGATATTTGCGTGATGAATGCGAGCATTTGTACCTTAGTCATGGTTGTTATGTTTCTACCAAATTTATTGATACGAGTATATGTATAATATATGTATTTATGTATGTCTATCCATTACCCTAGATCCCATAACACAAGCCCTACAGAGCTTACTTTGGGGCTAGGCTAATTGGTGTATGTATAAGATATATTTATGTTATTTTATATTTATTATATAATACAATATTTTAATTGTAATATTTTGACATGTAAATCGAAAAAGCAGCGTTTAACAATGTAATTTAGTTAAGAGTCATGGCAAGATGAATGCGCATTGGTTACTTGCTGTGTTTAATAAACACCCGATTACCGCCGTGTATTGACGGAGCAATGATTGACAAAATGTACTTTTATTACTTCACAATTCGAAGTTTTACAATACCGACGTCTAAACAAACCCCGTTGCGTAACCCGGTTCATCAAACCGCGTTTTGAGGCGGAATCCTTCAGATGTTATTTCTGTTTGGACTACCGCTCGCGTCCATCGCTCATTTTAATGGACATGTCTGCTCCATGCTGGATTCTTTCTTCTGGATTCAATCGTCGATTTCTTTGATTCAGTGACATGACGGTAAACAACACGTTTAGTTAGCCAACTACCGTACCGAAACAAATGTCTTTGATTGTCCATTTTTTTTTAAATTCGTGTCATGTGGATTAGACTACTGTTATTTTATACTAGCTAGTGCCCGCGACTTCGTCTACGCAGGACTCTTGTCGTTATATTTTGGACATTTCATACAATAAGTAAGGAGATGGTTATTGTAAGTGTATATTTATAGTATGAGCTGCGCAACTTGCGCTAAAACACTTCGTCTGCGCAGGACACTTATAATCATATTTTGGATAATTCACACAATATCTTTATAAATTATAGCCTATGTGTTATTCTGATTTATAAGCTATATTATTAAAAAGTTTCATTAAAATCCATTTAGTAGTTTTTACGTGAAAGAGTAACAAACATCCATCCATACTTACAACTTTCGCGTTTATAATATTATTCGTAGTAGTGTTTAAATAAATATAAATAAACAACTTTGGTGATTTCTGACATATGACTAAGAATCAAAGTAATACTAGATTAATTTGATTCTTAGTTGATCGCATAGAGTCTAACAACCATGATCAGAAGTCCCTTATTTGCATACAAGCTTATGTATTGGAGGGAATGCTGGGTGTTACAAATGACGGATAAAAGTAAGATTAATGCAGTGAAAGCTGGAATGAGAGCTTTAAGAGGTTTGGCTATAGTAAATAAGAAAAATGTATAAAATAAAATAGCAAGGGCAATAGAAGTATGAAAAATCAAATGTATAGTAAAATAGGATGGGAAAGAGATAGCCTGCACTGTACTAGCTGTGGCCGGTATAACCCCAGAAATCAAATAAATGTAATAGACTAAGGAACTAATGTAAAATAAAACGGAAACAATATGAAAGATGAAGCGTGAATGAAAGTTAAAGTATGTAGCACGAAAGAACACTATGAAAGGATATGGACTTATATAGAAATAAGATAAGTAATCAAAAAAATGTATAAACAAATAAAATTAAATTAAATAAATAAGCACATATAATAAAGATAAACAAGAAAGGTGAAGCATGAAAGAAAGACAAGCATGAGCATAGCAGAGCACATGAGGTTGTAAAAACCACGCAAAAAAGGTCCCTGAATTTGACATCAGGCTCATCAGAGAATAGTAACTGTATCATACTATCGTAATTTTTTTTTTTAATTTTAGTGTATATTAATTTGTTTTCAAATAGTTTATTTAATGGAATCGGATTTTTTTGTTATTTTTTTTTCGAGTCATTGGCAACTCTAATGATATTACATGAGCCACCTGTTCTCAGTTAGTGCACCAATCCCGAGACAAGGTCAGGACATCCGACGGTGCCTAAATATAGCTAGAGTAACCTCGGAGATGCTCCAGATTTGTGGGGCACTTGCTTTTTTATACTATACTAGCTTTAGCCCGCGACCTTCTGTGCACACATTTTCCTCTATATATGTAGTTTGCATGACTTTTTTTTTTCTTGTTCCGCTGAGGAAAATCATTGAATCGCATACCCCGCTGCGAAGAGCCGGCGGTTATGTGGGGCTCTCCTCCCCAAAAGGGGGAGGCGTACCCAATAAAAACCTCTGCCTCAGGCGTTGTAGGGGGCCCTCAGGTTCGAGTGTCGCATCTGAGGACCTGGGGAGCGATCTTGCATCCTCCCCCCTGCAGCCTCCCCCCTCCACCCTCCTACGACGTCATCCCCGGCCATCTGGAGTAAGGTCCCAGGTCCCTCCCAGGTCCATAGTTTGCATGTCTGTACATGTTTACTAAAACAAAATTTTAAAATGACTACCTGTATCTATTTATTTGTTCTATATTTATATATTTATTGTAATTTCGACCACCAGCAATTGTTATATTATTACATCTAGATATTACGAATTCTTAACCTATAGAATATTACAATTTTTTAAGGCAGCTAGAACATACACCACAAAATACACAGTAAAAATTACATAAAACAACTCAGGTGATTAATATTATGTATGACGGCATGACGAAACTGTACCGAAAAAAGAAAAATAAATTCCTATGTGTTTTAGATCCTCTGCCATGCTTTTTGGTTTTGGGTAGACCCCCTACTCACTTGATATTGAATGCCTACATCCGACAACTTACAAAATTTTCTAAGCATATATAATACATTTTTTACTTCATATGTGTTTTTATAAATAATGTATGTCTTTATACTAGAAGAAAGTATAATGTAAGTAAATAGGTACTATCAGTGCATGTTGAGATCAATTATCGTGGACCCCCATTTTCATTTCATGGACGCCCAAATTTTTTTTTTCGCTGACGTAGACTCCTTTCATGTTGTCATAGACCCCCAGGAGTCAATATAGACCCCTTCCAGAATTACTGGTTTGGATAATGGTAACGCTTCTGAGCTCTGATTAGTTACAACAGCTTACCTCTAGAATGTGTTACCGGCTTCTGTGCATGGTAGACCATCAGTTGAATCCTTTAATTCTCATTTAAATACGCACCATTTACCTATTACATCAAGTAATTTATAAAAGCGCAGTTTGAGGTTCGTATGTGTATAATTATATCTGTGTGTGTATGTGTATATGAATATGCATATGTATATATACATATTTAGGTTTGTTATGATACTGTACACAATCTACAGTAAGTAATATTTGTTGTAGTTTATTTTTTTCTTATTGCTTTTTTTACTCTTAATATTTTGTTATCCTGCTACACAGTAACCGCTCTATTGCTTGGGTTGGCTGAGAGAAATCTCTTCCAGAGATAAGTCAGCCCTTGTAAATTTGTTTAGTTTAATTAATTATAGTAATGTGTTTGTGTAATAATTATATATTAGAGCTAAGTAACTAAAAAAAAACATTCTCAGTAACTAAAACTTACTGAGCAATCTTGTTCCATCGCAGATATCCTTTCATTCAAGTTTAATTTGTGCCAGAGCAAATAATAATTATTAAAAAATAAATAAAAGCGATTCAGATAAGAGAATTATTTTATTTTAAATATATCTATTATTTTAAATTGTTACATGTCACAGTTGTTTGGATATTATTGTTTGGGTATATAAAAATCTCTGAGCTTATTGCCTATTTAGTTATTTATAGCATAAATGTATTAGCTA
Source organism: Scirpophaga incertulas (assembly GCA_036419045.1). Lineage (NCBI taxonomy): Eukaryota > Metazoa > Arthropoda > Insecta > Lepidoptera > Crambidae > Scirpophaga > Scirpophaga incertulas. The sequence continues at coordinate 46,140 of JAYEAL010000128.1, forward strand.
ATCATACTAAAAGGTGAGAAGCTCTATCATACATAGAAATATAACTTTATTTGGCAGCGTTTAATTAATAGTTGTAGCAGTTAATTCGTTACGCTATCCTCTTATCTATTCTCAATTTCCAAGAATCACCTCCATAACTTGGCCAATTGAAAGTTTAACAAGATACACGAATCGCCAGTTCGGTGCTGATCTCACATGCACTAGGGCTGCCAAAAAAATGAAAATAAATAATTAATTAATCAATTGTCGAGTAAAACCAAAAATGATACAAGGCAGACTACACGTGTTGACCACACGTGTTGTAAGATTGTCGTTATTCTCTACGTAATAAAAGTTGTTTTCCTAATTCAAGTGTAAACTTACTAGCTATGTAACAGTCGCCTATGAAGATTCTCGAAAAAAATAAAAGCAAAGAGGAAACTTACATAAATAATTATTACATGTTTTTAAAAAACTCCTACTGTTAGTTGGTCTTGCTTACAGCGGGACCTTGAATTAGATTGGGAAGGTGATGATTATATTTCAATGGTTCAGGCATAACCTCAAGTAAGACGACCGAATAGAGTTATTTGTCGTACTTTTAATTCTAAACTTGACACTGTAACTTTTTTCATATGAACATTATTTTTTTTTATTAATGTAAATGCGCTCTAAGTTCTTATCTATAATTAAAAATAGACAAGATATTGCATATCAGCATAAAATGAGAACTCATAATACGACACCTGGTCCTACTACTCCAACTGGACTTGGATCGATGCAACGAGCGGTATCTGTAATATACATTACAAATACATATTAACTAATTGTTCTAACGATTAGTCAGAAGGTGGACTAAAATCAAAGTCGAAATAATTTATTCAATTTAAACTTTCACCTACTTATTATCGTTAAGAGAACAAATAATGTTAATACATACATACATATACTCACACCTCTTTCCCATGGAGGTAGGCAGAGATTAGTTTTCCACTTTTTTCGAACCAAATATATTTCTCTAGCATTCTCGACTTTCATTACGAGTAATACTTACAGCGACGTCACAGTTGTTAGAAGTCAGACGTCAGAGTGGAGACGTTTTAAAAGATGAAGATTGTATGCTTCAGGGATTGAAAGAGTATTTTGAAATTATGTTTAAAAGGGACGAGCCCAGGTTAAACCATGGAGTTGAATGATTCAATAATTAGTTGCTGTTTTATTTTATGATACTCATAAATAATAGTTCCCAGGTTACAATTACTTTTTTCTCTCGCACAGATAACTGCTTGCCAATCCTATGGATAGAGCAAATCTCAAATTGTTTAGAACGTGGTGGCGAGTGAAGCAAAGCGTAACTTTAGTTTGTTTACAGCAAATACTCCAGGAGCTCACTAACGGTGTTGGCAACCTGGAACGCATTATTGTAGTTACAAGATATAAGGCGTAGCGTTGATTGCTGTAATGAGTCCAATGGAGGAATGAACTCCACAAAGTACCTAATTAACAATGTTACTAAGCTGATTATTTCCTTTGGGATCTATTTCTATAGTCTGTTTTTTAATATAGTCAGTGTCTATTTCAATAAGAGCATTAAGAGGAATAGCTTGAACAACGAGAAAGGATAAATTGCGAAATAGTGTGAAAGAAGTCGTAATGGTAAAAATTGAGAAGGGAATGCTTAGATGGTTTGGACATATAGAAAGGATAGAAGAAAGACTGAAAGGAGAATATGAATGGCAAAGTTGGTAAGGGATGACTTGACCACAAGAGACCTGATCAAAAGAGGAGATATCCTGAAAATAGGCAAAGAGAAATCCACGACACAAGAAAGTGGAAGAAGGTAGAGATTTTTTGTCTCTCAGGAGAAGAAAGGCTGCGAACCCTTCAAGCAACACGAAATATATGCTCAGACTACCACCGCAGCCATGATGCTGCGGTGATTATGTATGACGATATGTCGGGTATGACGTATGAGTTAAATTCAGCCTTGGTCCTGTTGAGAGTGACCGCTCATCAGGAACAGGCGCGGTTTGTGAAATTTGGTTTAAGTCGAAACTGGCTATGCCATCGAAAAATAGGCGCGAATTTACTAAAATTGAGACTTTTGTAGTCTTTTATGAGTTCATCTCTCTATTTGCATGCGTGCATGGTGCATATGTACTATCAATTTAAACAGAAATTAGGTAGTGTACAGAACATGGGGTAGTTAGGAAGTAACGTTCTTTGGCTTCATAAAAAAAAACATTAAAGGTAAGGTCGGGTTATTTAGCCAGTAACTGAATGGATTAACTGGAATAAGATCGTTGAGAACATCTAATAAGGCTTATAGCCGTATTTATGCTGTTTCTCTTTTAATGGAGGCTTTCAGGCTCATATTTTACACTCTGAAATTATATTTTTGCATTGAATACGGTGTTATCCTTGTCTAGCGACATCCTGCTCATACTTACATACACACAGTCGAGTTAAAACAAGATGTGTGGCAATATCGACAACGATATATCGTTAGTTCGATTTAATAGGACTTTACGAGCTCTACTTTCATTGATCTTCATTGATGAAGTTACGTGAGAATATCTAACAGTTCAGATTTTACTAAACGAAATTAGGGTCATATATTTAGTCTAACACCAACATCCCCTGAAATACACCCCGAAGACAGAGGGTATTTAAATAAACATGCTTTCTTACAGCGTTGACACAAGATATATATTGGCGTGTACTCTTATGAGCTGTGGATGGATTTGCGAGACACGAAATGCATTCGCTGAATTATTTACGTTTTAAATGAGAGTTGTAATATAGGTCATTTAATGCGTTGCCCCTATATATAATTTCAACTACAATATCAAGATGTCTGCAAAATAATGGAAACTTATAGAAAAAGGTAATTTCAGTTACTCAGATATTGTTAGATCCTCCTTGAAAAGAACGGACAAGAAACTCTGAAGATCTATTATTATTTCCTCTTACTATAATAATAATAAATATTTGATTTATACAATAACCTAGCCTAGACATATGTACATATTAATGATATATAGATATAATATATTTTTTGGTAGAAAAAAAATGAAGAGAAATGATTAAGGTAGAAATTCTCACACAAACACCTGCCCCCACCAAAAGTCGAACCCTGAATTTTAGAAATATCAACACCTTGAAACCGGCGAACTAATCACTCGACCACGTGGTGGTAAAAATATTATAAGTATACTTGTATACTATATGATTTGATATATGTAATATTTTAATGAAGATTGGGCTAAAACTACACACAAATCTGTTTTGCAAGTAAGAGATATATTTTCCTTGCAATTTTTAATGGCTATAAAGTCTTATTTCAATCTAAGGAACCGTTCTGATATGTCGACATATTTATCTGTCAAACTATGATATTTTGACAGATAATATACGGGGATGACACCTGTTAAATCGGATTTCTTAGATTGAGAAAATTTTAATTACTATAGCGTTTTTCATTGTTATTAGGCCGTTACTTGGTATTCTGTTCAAGTTTTTATTTAATTAAGGCTTGTCACCAATAAAATCTTAAACTTATGCATATTCTATTGCTATTGCTGGTCTTCTTGCTGGTTTTTACCGAGCTAAGGTCTTCGGTTATAGAATTTTGAATTAGCTTTGAAGCACAAAAGTAATTGCAATTAGTATGTTAATAAAAAAAAATTACTTGATTTTTTGTTTGTAGTTAAGATGAGTTCATAATTTAAAAAAATAAGTTTTGAATTACTGATATCTTAGTGGGTGAATATTTATGCAAGAATATAACTATAGATAACAAGTCTATCGTACGCCTTTGCATTTATAATTAAATTATCATAATATCTGAGCTTAAAATAAATTTAATAAAATTGTAAACTAAAAGTAATATTACTAAAATTTTAAACTAAAAATTATCTGTATTTTGTTCTTTTAAATAGTCAATGACATTACAATAACGTGAGTTGTCAGTGCCGACGATCGCGGAATTTCGAAAATGAATTTTAATAATATCTCGTGTCTATGATGTGTTCAAATGTAGAATATTAAATTATTGGAATACTAACGTTCCAAATTTAAATCTTATATCAGATCTTCGGTAGTGCAATTGTTATTCAAATTTGTAATTTGCATGTTCCAAATTCAAATCTTATTATTTATCACTAGCAGTGTTTGGGTTGCCCGAGGACCTAAATGAATTGGTTTGGACAGTGTTAGCATGACATATAACGTCGTGTAATACAGGCGGAAAACATTATTCGTTCCGACCATACGACGATTTCAACAATTTTAAATAAAACTCTCCTTGACGACATGAAATAAATTCCTATATTAATATTGTGAGCTAAAAATAGTGCTGCACTGATGCACGCATTCATCGATATCGAAGGCGACCTTGGATCGGCTCCTTGTGAAAATAAAGCGAAGTAATGCGAATTAAATTGGATTTATTTATACGGCGCTGACTGAATTGTAATGTTGTCGGTTAACTGCACAGACATGAATCAAAATAAATGCCTTGAGTAGAGACGAAAATATCAAAGCCTATGTAAAGTCGTATTTGGAAGAACACGAGCGTCCGAGTCTGCGTCCTTGTGTGGTTGTGTCACGTAGATCGAGAACTTCGGTCAAGAGGACTCCCTTTCATCCTGATCATTTTATTTATTTATTGAGCATATCATATTTGGCAAGTTATATTTTACAAAAAACTTTACTCATATGACACTTTACGTTATTTAATAACTATAAACTTACTAATAAAAATATTTTTCTACATATATTTAAGTATAGATACTGCAAAACTATTTATAGCCCTATTCATGTCATATATACAATTAAAATGGAAAGTCATTGTTTCAATGTGTTAGATTCATTTATATAACATTTATATTTTATTAATTGTATTATAAAACTATCGTGATACTTATATTAAGATCATTCCAATTATATGATAAAATTTTAAAATTTTATGTAGCCTGTGACATTAGATGTTACATTACAGTATTCTGATACAATGCGTTATCTTTCACAGAGTGCTAAAAATGTATTTTGAAATTTATTTGTTGTGATTATCTAGTTCAAATTCATGTCTGTTGTTAAGAGCATACAGAATTTTATTCCGATGACTCCTCCCAGGTTTTATGTTTTGTCTCTGATTGTGGAAAATAAATTTCTTGTTTATTTGATTGCTTAATTAGAGACGTTGTTTAAGGCCGATTATGCTTTTATTGTTGTTGTAAAAAGCACATTTGATTGTATTGTAGTGCCGTTAAGACAGTCGGTCCATTCGTCGCGGCTTTTTGGCAAATGTGTGGAATTACTTTGGAGAATGGCTGTATGTTTTACAGTTAATTTGCGTTATGTTGTGGATCCTAGAACACAATAGATTGGAGGCTTGGACAAGCCAAGATTTTTTAGATATATATATAGGAAATTAGTTCGTTCGTTTGTTGATTCATTGAATCAAATGATTTATTAGTTATTATATTGTAATCTGTAGAAAAATCTTATCTTATGATGTTCACTGCAAAATGTATAGTTAGCAACATGTTAAGCTTTACAAATACTGTTACTATTACGAGTGACATAAGATCTGTCTCAAGGTCAACGTGAAAAGCGCGACGCGTTTTTCACGTATTTTATTTTTTAATCTTTGAATGACATATTTTTGTTTCTTACCTATAAGTAGAACGCCATTCCTTATTGAGCATGCAAGTTAATTAAACTATGTGAATTTTACATTAATTATTTTGCATCGAGCGTGTTCGAAACTGGACCTCTAGCTAATATTTCATTCGAGTTTGATTCGTTATCGAAATTGTTTCGATATCTAATGTTAAGGGAATTTTAGGAAATAATTCCAAATTTTGAAATCATTCCCATATTTGTGTTGTAACTAAAGGTACTCGAATGTCACGAAAAATATTTCACGAAAAAAGGTACGCGTGTAGGAATCTGAATAGCATTCTTGTTAGTAGAAGTCACAAAAAATAAAAATAACCAATCTTTACTTAGTCTTCCGCAAATGAAGCGAGTGATATCTTCAGAAAAAACAATATGTTGGCAACACGGAGGGCTGGCGACACGTTTTAGTGATGATGAAATATTATTTACTAATATATATTTGGTGTTTATAGAAACGAATATCCTGTACTAAAAATATTAATCAAGCTCCTTTTTTACAAACTAAATACCGTAGACCTGTTAATGAGAAATGAGCTTTATCATTGCTTTGTCTCATCATCACAGCTCATATACGTCCGCACCGAGGGGCTCGAGCGTACCCTAACTACGTTGGGGCGATTAGGCCTTAGTCAACCACGCTGGCCCAGTGCGGGTTGGCTGACTACGTACACCTTTGAATCGCTTCGCAGATGTACTTACACAGGTTTCCTCACGATGTTTTCCTTCACCGTAGAAGCATCGGATAAGTGTACATATGAAATTCGGAACGAAAAACACATTGGTACACGGTGGGGATTAGATTGCGGGCCTCCCGATTCTATGCGGCGCACAAACCAGTGCCGAGACTACAGCGCCACTGACGCTCTCTCTGCTTTGTCTCATTCTGTATATTTTATTTTGTGAAGCTTAAATTACTAAAAACGGTACTGTGATGTAACAAGTGTGTTATCTGATCAAATATCTGCTGCAATTAGTCCACAAAAAAATCAATTAACAAGATAATTATGATTAATACACTTTACCGATCACGACGAGACGTCAGAAATGCTGCAGTCGTGGAAACTCTTCTAATCCAGGACTACTCCTGGTCTTGGGAGATGCATGTTTCAAGTTAATTTTTATTTCAATGAAATTACACTGGTCCTACGTAATCTATTATTGCTAACATCTAATACCAATGAGTTAATGAATGCTGATCAGTTTGAAACAACGTTACTATACAGAATAAATTAAAAGATTACAGTTTAATAGAAAGGAAAACAACAATACTACACTAGCTTATCAACTGTAAAATAATTCCACCGCATCATTTGTACCAATTACTTATAAAACAACAACGCACCGAGCGTACGTACGTATTGTCGATATTCGACGCACGTCGCCCGCCGTTATGGGCAGCGTCGACTCCCGCGCAGGGGATATTGAGGCCGATTCGTATCGATGTTTGCACCGTATTAATATTCTATAGTCCCCGCAAACTGTACTTGTGTTGTGACTTGTGTCATTGCGTTTGGTAGAATACCGATTTACACTAATATTATAATATATAAAGGTTTGTATTTTTTATTTGTATCAAATATCACTAAAATCTGAATTAAATGAATGAAACTAATTGAATGAAGCTTCGTGTGGAGATGATTCGAGGATATTTACACCATTGGAAAACTTTTGTTCTAAGTGGAAAATATGATGTAACTTACATTGATTAATATTATAAATAATTTATGTAACTTAAATTGCACGCAGTATTATACTTTTGGACCGTATTCTTAATAAACTTTGTCAATCTAAGTTCAACGTATTCTGTGTATTTTTAAAATATTGTTTTTTTATTCCTAACGATGTGGTTTTTCTTAAAATTTTACGGAAACTATTCCTTTATCTTGTATTTAATGATCAGTTTTGTTACCTTCTCTTCGATATAGGAGATCATAGAGCACTAATGTTTTTCATTTAATTCATAAATATCCTAATAATAATGAATGTGCATTTTTTTCATAGCATCGGAATATTCAGCTGTAAAGTAATTACTTAATTCTCATACATCCATCAGTTAATCGAATGATCAGTACTGTGAAACGGACCTCCTTTTTATTGTTTCGAAACAATCTGCATGATCGCCGTATAATATTTTAACATGATTCGAATAATTAAAATCTAAAGTATTTTATAGAAATATTAATGTTGTGAACTTTGTAATCAAAAGAAATTAAAGAACTATCGAAATATTTATATCAAAATAGATCGATACCTCTCAAGTAAATTCACTTCCCTATTATAGTTAATGCTTGTCCTTAAAGTTTATAGTTACAATGGACCTTCGGCAAAGGGCGCCACGTCACAATGCCAGTCCCTCAAGTGGTCCAGAGATTACTAACAGATTTAATAACAGGCAATAGGGCCTGCCGATTCAATGGACCATTCAGCTACATTCAATGGGGCGATATGGGAGATTCGTGGTTTTTGTATTTCCCACAATGAATTATGTTTATACGGGAACTATGAGATTCGTGATACAATGTCCATTTATTTGTTATTTTTGGAGTGTTTTTTTCTGCACGATTAATGATTTAATTCCTGTATTAATTTTGTAATTTATTTTTTACTAGCTGTGCCCTTACTTCGTCTGCGTGAAATCGTAATTTTAGATAGCATTTTTACTGACTGAGAGAGTTATAAACGTAAGAGTAGACAAATATAATCAGAAAGCTTCGAATTGCTAAGCTATCGGGAGTTACACGTGTTATTGGGATTGGGATCGGGATTTGGGATCGGGAGTTACAATATTGTGTTTGACCTTCAGAGTTTCTTGCCTGTTCTTCTCGAGAAGGCTCTCCCAATTTCCGAACAGGTGTAGAGTCAATATTTTTTTTTTTTAGAGTCAGGAGTATGAAAAAGTTTTGTTAAAATGCGTCGAGTAGTTTTTGTTTCTATAACGGCTATACAGACAGACAGACAAAAATTTTACTGATTGTATTTTTGGCATGAGTATCGATCCCTAATCACCCTAATAGTTATTCTGGAAATATATTTCATATACAGAATTGACCTCTCTACAGATTTATTATAAGTATAGATTAACGTGTTTTTTTCGTATGTTTGGTGAATTTCAAGTGATTATCAGGCTTAATACAGCATTTGTATTAATATGTTATCTGCTAGAGATTTAATCCGAATAAATTTTTTATTAAATTTAATCATTAGGAAAGTGTCAAACGAATTTGACACTTTCCTAATTTATCTCATTTCTCTTTTGAGAAAGCGATGACTTACGTCGACATACATTAAAGTGATGATGATGATGATATGAACTATCGTTCATTTATAATTAAAAGCTAACCGATTTATGATAAATGGTTTGTTAAAACGAGTATTTTTAAATTTTCATTAATTATTTTTAACATCGCAATCTTTTTTATTGCTTGCATGTTTCATTTTCTAAACAACGTTGCTCAAGTGATGGTTTTTCTACTATGTCGTCAGCGCTAGTTGAAAAATAAGCTCTCATTCATCTTAAAGAAGGTTATTAAATAAAAAATGGTAAATAAAGTTACTATTGCAAGCATTCAACGCCGCCCTTCAAAGTATTATTGTTATAAAAATACACTCTGAAGTATCAGTATGATATTAATAAGTTAGCTTTTGAAAGTTCAAGAGCAATCTTTTGATAAGAATATAGTGCCCAGATTAATTTATTTATCTATTTAAAGTATGAACGTCGAATACTATATGGAGATCAGTTCAAGTTTGTTTTCTGTTTGAACGTTCTTAACTCCGTTGTATATTTGATGGCAGCACTTAATTGTAAGTAAGTAGTCATGAACACCTGGAGTGCTGGGGCATAGCTGAATCAGTATCTGGAGAGGAATGCTCTATTTTATTATAATTTATTAACATTTAGCTGATATAAGGCCAGGCGTCCCCGCGGATAAAACAAAAAGTTTACAAACAAACACATCGAGAGCACTCGTAACTAGAAAATAAATCAGCCGCCTACGCCCATGGCCGTCGGCCGTGGACTTGACCAGAAATAGCCCAGTGACTGGCATCTGGACGAAAAATATAGGACCTTAAGAGGTACCCGCGCGGCATATCCATACCCTATAATCACTAGAGCAATTTTTTTCCTCTCTAAAATAATACTATAATAATAAATAACTCTTTAATAATTATTATTATTTTCACATACATACAGCTTATATCACACATTTTTTTGTTTACAATAACGTTCTTATAGCTAGTTATTACTATTATAGGACTTATTACATAAGTCCGCTGGCTTCCAAGCTAGGTACATCAGCCTGTAATTTGGAAGACAGTGGTTCAGTATCTGAGCAACAGAACAAATCAGAGCAGAGCCAACTCCCGCATATACTAATTTACTATATTTGTGTGGAACTAAACAATTATCCTATATGTGTATGTATGTATGTACGTATGTGTGTGTATGTGTGAATGTACGGGTGTGTATGCCTCTATGATTAAACGTATGTCACATATGTGTATAATGGTCTTGAGTATTTACTATACAATAAATAATAAATATTTCTTACATTGTCAAGTCTAGTCCAGTCTAAAGTTATCACTATAAGGTCTGTGTTATGGAATCTAGGGTAACGGATACAAATATAATGCATAGACAAATATTTTTTATAGAAATACATATATATTTACAACCATGACTAAGGTACAAAACGAGCATTTGTCCTTATTCATCACTCAAGCACCTACCCCTACCGGCAGTAGAATCTGGTATCTCGGAGAGAGCGACACCGTGAAGCCGTTTAACCACTCAGCTACGGAGATCGTCAAACGTATGTAAGGCTTCTATCGCTACGTTGTGTTTTTTTTATAAACTACTAGATGATCCGGCTAACGTCATGCCATATAAATTATATCTATGGAAATAAATAAAATGGCTTTTAAAAATAGGGGTTAATAATAGAAGAGAAGAAGGGTGAAAGGGGTTGTATGTATTATAAGCTAAATGAAGGTGAGGTGAGATTTTTATGTTTGTGACTGCACATAGGACAAAAGTCCTAGTGTGGACCAACGAAAATTGCTTATTTTTAAAAATAGCTAGTAGCGATTTAGAGCTACTGAATATGTAAATAAAATTTCATAAGAATCGTTCAAGCCGTTTCGGTGGTGTACTCACACGAGAATTTTATATATAATATTTGGTAAATGTTGAAAAGCTATAAATATAATTATTCCATATTCCGGGGCATTCAGACCTTCAGTGAATACCTTTTAGGGGACTAATTAAAAAAAGCAAAACATAGAGACATAGCTAAAACTTTTGCTATTTCTCATATTGAAGAAAGTATTTCAATTGTAAAGTATTGTTTTCAACCGGGAATTACGAAACGTTGAAACTATTGTTGTCTCTATCGCAATCTACGCAAATTAGAGCACAGTGCGACTAATAAGTCAAATTCTGTTTGAAATCTCCATACAAAATCCATTCAATCCGTAGGGCCCTTATGGCTAAGGCCAAGGCTGAGTTTAGTCGGTAGGTCACGTGGTCACACCGCTTTGGTCGCGTGGAGTCCAACATAATTCTCAGCCTGTCCATCCTGAGAGAAAAATAAAACATTGAAAACAGCAATTTAATACCTTCATCCCTAATACATTTAATCGCGTAAATGAATTATTGATCACTTCAGTATTCACTCACTCACATTAAGTAAGTTTATAACAATTTCATAAATAATGTCAAATTCATTTTCAACTGATTCGCTGTCAAAAGCAGCGCCAAATTCGATTTGCGTAGGTGACATATTAACTATTCTATTCAATTTAGGTAGAGCTGAATCACAATTGAGATGGAGGCCCCAGTGCTTGCTTCATTTCTTATCGTCAGCATTTGCGCCATTAATGTGTTCCTTGTAAAAGACGAAAGATTACTGATCGCAATATCTTGTCTTGTACCATATATACTTGGGTATTCTAATATAAATATAATAATATAATATAAATATAATACTAATCTATGTAAATATAAATACTAATATTATAAAAGTGATAGTTTGTATGAATGGATGTGTTTTACTATTTCACGTAAAAACTACTGAATGAATTTTACTAAAACTTTACAGTATTATAGCTTATAACACAAAAGTTACAATTTATAAAGATATACACTACGCTAATATAAGCTACTAGAAATACTAATCCGGCGCAGACGAAGTCACAGGCATTAGCTAGTTGATAATATTAGAATGAAATATTTATTTATTAGAAAGAAAAAATATATTTTATTTTATCCACACCTATTTAATTTCCATATTATTATCATACTTTCTAATTTTCGTGTGTAATATAGTAAGCAATTAAATAATATTAATTGATAGCCGACATTTTTTCGCAGGGTAAAAGCAGCGTTTAATAGTAAAAGCAGGTTACTAATGCTTTAGTCCACTATGGGGTGGTGATGATATAAATGCGTGATGATTGTTCGGATATGAATTATTTGTATCACTGTAAACACGTTTTTTCCAGCCGCCAGGGGCCGCTAACTATGAGTGCGTGACAAATTGCGCGGACGCTGCCAGCTGGCTCTCACCCAGGCCCTGCGCCCATGGTAACGTTGGCGGTTCTTCGGCAACTCTTTGGAAAATAGACAACTATCTACTATTAACTCCTATTATAATTATAAATTTTACTGAAAAAGCTAAATGAGAGATGCCTTTGTCCAATTGAAAATGTATAGTAAACCACAAATGAAGTCAAGTACCTGCAACAGTAAATTCATTTTTTCTTCCAGTTTTCAATGTAAAATCATAGATACGCTGAAATTACTTTTGAAATGTTCTTTCTTAAGGACTTCTCCATTGTCTACATAAGTAGTACACAAACTTGTCCGTTTGCATTTATTAGGATCCAACTCTGTCGCGCCCGCACCACTCGCTATTGCCATGGTCAAAATGCGGGTGTCAGCAACTTTCCCTTCTTTGCTTCTTTCATGAACTACTCACCTGTCATAATATTTCATTTTTCTATTATCTCCAAGTATAAACAGCATGTGTGTTGCCATTTTAATGAAATATTAATAACATACCTAATTGATTTGTTTAATTAGAATAATCTAGATTAAGGATTATGTCGTAATATTTGTGAATATTAGAAAAAAAATACCTTTTTTTAATTCTATGTATAGTAAGAGTACTCTTTTAACAGAGAAATATTGTAAACATCAACATGTTTGCGGCGCTGTCGCGGATTGCTCAAAAACGCTCCATACTAAAAACACTGCAATCATGTCATAATTTAGTTAACTCGCTTAATTTGTCTGAGAGTATAAAAAAAATTCAAAGTGACTTTGTTATTTGTACGTTTATAGGTATATTTCCTAATGTTAAAAAAATATTGCACATTTTTTTGAAATCTTAAAACTATATTGATAAAAAATTTTACTTATATTTCTATTTTTATAATCTACATTTCTATATTGATATACTTTCACGAGAGATAAATTCCATATACATAATTATATAGAGATATAAATAAAAAAAGGCCATAAGGCCAGCGTAAGCATTTCCTCAATACTTACGCTGTAGATTTGACTTACTGCCACCTTTTACCCGGCCTCAGCGTGCCAGCATGAGACACATGTCATACCCTATTTTAAATGTAAGTACCTCTTTCGAACTCCAAATTCTACTGCCGCTCCTTTACTGTTCGTGCTGCTAAATTGTGGAATGAGCTGCCAGCCAGTGTCATCATCAAGCCAGTGATTATGTATGGGTATATCAATTTAATTCTAAATAAAAAAAATCTATTTTAATAATGTATGTATTGTATGTAGTATACATTGTTTTAAAAATAATTATATATAAATACTGCGTCCCCGCAATTTTTTTTAATTTCACAAAACCATCTTGGGTTGGTTGGAAGAAACCTCTCTGAGAGATAAGTCCGCCTTTTGACCAATTAACTTGGTACCTGCCAATATTTTTTTAATTTTTAGTGTAGCTTTGTTTTATTGTGTACAATAAAGAGTTTATATAAATAGATTTACATAGGCTACTACAATTTGTAAAGATATACGTTCCGCTAGCTACTTGAAATACCAATCCTGCGCAGACGCATCACCAGCTAGTAGAAATTTAAATCGATATTCAATATTGGCATAGGGTTGATTTGTTTATCTATGGAGGTTACTTGGTCTCTCCTTTAGTGACCCCTTGGCGATGGCTCGACCAATTTTAGGTCTAGTCCGCTCTGGAGCACATGGCGGTAGAATCGCGCACCCCGCCATGTGCCCCGCATGGGCCTATAGAACACCGGGGGGTTTTAGTGGGTAGGCCGGTCCTCTCAGACCGAAGAGCCCCACACACGGCCGCGCCTTGCCAGTGCGGTGTCATGGTGCATAAGGAGCATTTACCCCGTAAAAAGAAAAATGGTCTCTCCTTTAGTGGAGGAATCCATGTGAACTTCTAATTATTCTAAACAAAACTACGTACAATTATTTCCGGTTCAAATGTTTTGAATTTGGAAACCCAGTTAAAACTTAAGCCACCGATCAAAGCTTAATAACATTAACAAATGCATGTTTGTAGTTACTCGCTCGCTGCGCTTAGTCCGAGTGCGTACTTGAGTTAATTGATAGTCTGTAAATAGTTCGAATTGTCCTGTAGTGTTGTGTACTATTCTATCGATGTTCAAGACTACAATAATTGTTAACTCGACTATTATTTCTAAAGCTCAAATATTAAGCTTAATAAACCGCACTGGAGTTACAGAATAGTGAGTATTAATATGATTCACTGCAATGAGTTGTAGTGAAATAAATATAATGGTTGATTTTACGATAGCGACATAAAGAAGACTGGCGAAAACGGACTTAATATTTTTCTAAAAGGTACATAGTCGTAAATATGATAAATACATAAAGTTTTAACCATACAATTAAATTCAACAATCTTATATCATTTAAAGCTGGGAAAAAAGATATTCATCATTTTCTATCTGGTTATTGAACAGAAATATTTACGATGATGAAACAAAACGTTTTAGTCGGATTATCTATAGATGAACATTAGATTCCATCAAAGAAGTGAGAAATCAATATTATATCATTTTATTACACTAATTTAATTGAATAATCTAATGTAATGCAACTCATTCGTTAAAATACCATACGCGTATGTATAAAGTAAATCTAAGAAATAAAATTATTAGAGACTTGGCTGTATAGTATACGTATCCTTTACTTAATTACAGTTATTTTGACATATTCCTTCACTTTTGACAAATACAAATACCTTTGCCTGTCCATGTAGGACAAATATTACTACTACTACTACAAATACAAATATTATATACATTGCCACTGCATTTCAGTTAATCCTTTGTAAAAATGTGTAGTAAAAACTATGTACTAGAAGGTCGGCTAAAAAAATAATGCAACTCATATGTGTCCAGTATTCAAGAACTTTTATGTATTCTAGAACAGAAGGTTTATCACTTTCTTATCACAAAATTATTGGTACCGGTGACAATTCTAATCAGTTCTTGTCTTCCTTAATTAACACTTAAACTGGCGATATTTCTAACTAGTTTTTTTTTTTTAAATCAGGATATTTAAATGAACTTTTGATATTTGTGATATTTGTAATAGTATAAATATTTTGTGTCATTTTAGTGCTCAGTGTCATGTTTAAGAACTAAATGTTAGTAAATAATTTTGTAGTCCGATTCCTAACCTCAATATTTTTTCTGCAAATATCTTTTTAACCCCAACTTTTAAGGGATAAAGACAATTAGCTTTTTTGTTAGACTTGTTTAGTTTTTATATTGAAATTGAACCATTCAATTTCATTCATGAACGGTACCATTAAATCCAAGTCTGAAAATGTATAGAAGTTCGCCAGTCTTCTTTTATTCGTGGATTCTGTGATATGATATGTCTGACATACTTATCCTTTCAAATCAATTAAGAGAGTGGTTCTTGAGCACTATCTAAAATTACTTACTTAAACGCCTTATTAATTAATACATAGACTTAGTATTTATTAGATAGTAAGTTCTCGCCAAACACGGTTTATTGTAATTAACCACTCCGTTGACTGGTAGAGAGAGGATTGTTGTATATTGTACAATAAAGATTAAAATAAATAAATTACCATTTACTTTGATCCCCAAACATCTGTCAATGACAAGATGCAATACAGAGTTTTGTTGTTTTTTAGCGTCTGTAGTTAAAACGACTAAACATACTATACCGTCAACGGAACAAGCCTAAAAGTATCAAGGCAGCAGAAATCTTCAACTCGTTTCTGAACTCACACTCGAACTTAAAATTAATCATCATAAAAATCCATGCTGGCCACTGGCCAACCGTGATGTCGGAAGATAGAGACAGTTGCTATTTAAATAATAGTATGCCCGACTTGACATGCGTATATTTAGATATTACTTACCTTTTTAACGTTTTACTTACGTGTCGCTTTCATTTGTTATAATTAATAGAAGAGTCAACAGATGCAAGGAATTAGGTCATTTTACGATCCTCAAAAAATACTATCGTGTATATCTAATCAGTGCTCAGTTTCAATAGTTTTATTGACTGTGTATTCAACGGATGTCATTAATGGAAATACTGTTGCTCTGAACCACATTTTGCTATGACAGAGGTATGATGTATATGAGTCCGCTCTAAGTTTCTTAATGTTAAACATTTCTTACTCCATTCTTGTAAACAGATTTGGGGACTGTGTTGTTTCAGTACTGGCATTTTAATCGTGGATGTTTTCCGTTATGCAAATCTACGTTTATATGACGTTGCGAATTAAAATATGCTGGGGTTACGTTACGGGTATGCAACTTCGAAGACGCACAAATGTGTATGTGAAGTCGACCAATCCTCAGTGAGTCAGCGTGGCGGACTACAACCTTTTAATTATTACCTTTCTAATTTAGTATAGGCTTGGTGATGACGTATATGATGGTTCAGATTATTTTCTTCCTTTTTTGGTATCTTCTTAAGAGTTTTATCGATATTCTCAAATTTAGATATATAGATTAAGTAAGATACATCACTATATGGACCACCAAGCGCGTCTCTTAGTAAGCTAAGTAACGTCCAGCTAAGATATGATGGTCACGGCTCTCCGTTAATGGGGTAAATATTATTCCTTTAATAAGCGTTTTTATTTCTTATAAACCTAATGTATATTGTAACGAAAATATTTTACTGTAGCTTTGACAATGTTACGAAAGCTTTGAGAAAGTTAAACAATACTCAAATTGTAAATAACCACCTCGACAACCCTAGGGTTGTCGAGGTGGTTATAATTGTCTGTATATTATATATCTGTATATTACGAATCCGTAATTTAAACGATATTACTCGTCTATTGCATACAGCAGCAGGATTCACATAGCGTTCTTTGGTTTGAATAGTAAGATGTGGCGGTGAAGGTACTAAATACAATAGGGTAGACGACTACAAATGATTATGGCCGTTGTTATACTATAATGATCTAATTTGAGCAATTTATATCTCATGAAAGTATGTCAATATAGAAATTTCAGTTTAATTATTAATTTATATTGTTTTTAGATTTCTAAAAAATGAGCAATTATTATTTACGTAATTGTAATGAAACGAACACATTTCTAACATTCTCACATTAAATGTAACATTTTTTTATATAGAAGTATACCTATAAACGTACAAATAACAAAGTTATTTTAAAATTTGTTTATACGCTCATACAAATTGACGAGTTTACTGAGCTATGACGTCACGATTGCAGTGTTTTTAGTATGGAGCGTTTTTGAGCGACCCGCGACAGCGCCGCAAACGTGTCGATGTATCTCAAAAGTAATAGGTGCAGGTGTACTGTTGGTTCTACAATATTTCTCAGTTAAAAGTGTACTCTTATTATACATAGAATTTAAAAAAATTGTCGTCTACCCAATTAGTGTTTATAGTTTTGTATGTCGATGACGTTCATCTTTTTAGTAACTGTCAGGAAACTAAAAGGATGATAAAAGAAATCCTAATGAAACAGTTAGTCATTACAGACCTAGGTCCAATAGAGCAGTCCCACACACGGTCGCGCCTTGCCAGCGCGGTGTCACGGTGCGTAAAGTGTCCCCTCGCAAAAAAAGGTAGTTATGTAGATGCAGATTGGGCGGGGAGTATGGATCGACGATCATACACTGGTTTTCCTGTTTAAGATTGGCGAGTCTCTGATATTTTGGGAGAGTCATAAACAAAAAACCATTGTACTGTCGACTACTGAAGCAATGTACATGGCACTCTCTGATGCCTGTAAGGAAGCGTTGTTTATCAATTCCTTTCTCATGGAATGTCTAATCAGTCGAAGCGAACCGATAGTGTTGTATAACGAGAACCAGTCGGCACAAAAATCGTGTGTCAATGCTAGGTTTCACGCAACGCAAGAACGAAGCATATAGATATTAGGCATCACTTCGTTAGGGAATTGGTCGAGGAAGGCACTGTAGTCGTCAGGTCCGTCGACCTTCTGACCGGATGCTAGCAGATTTTTTGACTAAGCTTGTAAATACTGCTGTGTTTAAGCGTATAAATAGTATTGGGTTTAGTTAGATAGTTACTGGTAGGCCAGGTAAGTCATCTAACTTACCTGGCCTACCAGTAACTAGTACTAGAAAACACTAGTATATCTATACTAGTGTTTTCTATATTTGTGTTTATTTTTATATAGTCATTTGTGTTTAAGGCGGTGTGTTGTGAATATAAACTCCATGTCTATATCATAGAGCAGCTAAGGCATAACGTTTTAAAAAAAAAACTAAACAATAACAGTTGTTCAATTGTTTCGCTCAAGATAACTGTTTTATTCCATTTTACCTTTTATATTAGTTTTCTAACACATGAAAGTCGAGGAAGCTAGGGAAGTACGTTTGGGTTGTAGCAAGTGGAAAACTGTGATCTCTGCCTATCGCCATGTTACACTTATTTTTAGAATAGTTAATTAAATTGATCAAGAAGCTATAGCTAGTTAAAATTAAATTAAAAATAATCTATCGTACTTAACATCTGTTGATAAAATATATGCCTAAAAATAAATAACATAGTAAAACTAAGTTATTTCTTCAGAAGCCAATTCTGGAATACATAGTTGGTAAAATGCATGTTGCTGAAGTTAGTGCGCAGGAAGTTTACAGCGCACGTGCGCTTCCTTACACAGGATGTTGTGCTCTGGCCGCCTCACAATAGCGCGAATGTACTAAATCGTAAATAATCGATTGTTTGCGAGCCAGATTGGGCGTTCGTCGTGTGTTAACCAACATGGTGCAATGTATATTTAATCTTCTATCAAACCGAGTAAACACTTAACGCTACATTATATTTATCACTCTTACCTCACCACCAGCTCACAGATTTTAATGTTTTATAATTACTGTTCCAGGAGGACATGTGTTACTGCCACTATTCTTCTTTCTCCTATCCTGTTCTCAATTTTAGTTGAGGTCGGCGCAGCATGTCTTCCTCTATCACTCGTCATTTTGACACGCACTCCCCTCTTCAACATATCATCATTCACACAGTCCATCCATCTTTTTTCGATCTACCTCTCCCTACACGCCATTCACTTTCATATCCATAACTTAAATAATAACTTAATAAATATATCCATAACTATAGAGCTTAGTTTGGGCTAGGCTAATTGGTGTAAGTGTAATAAATATTTATTATTTATTATTTATTATTTATTTAACTTAATATGATCATCCTGTTTTCTTATTACGTGACCATACCAGAAAAGTATTTTTCTGTCAATTTATCAACAATACGAGCTACTTTCAGACTTCCCTTGATATATTAATTCCATATTAAGTGAGGACATATGCTACTATTATCTACATCATCTCCAAGAGTAGAGTCTGCCCTTACTCTGTTAGGGCTATGGGGACTTTGAGTTTCTTCGCAGGCCAGATTACCTCACGATGTTTACCTTAATTGTTGAAGAAGAATCGTAGTTGTTAAATAACTCATTTGCGAATAATTTACGCATGTAAATTTACTTGTAATGGCCTGAGTATGATAGAGGGTTACCACAGACGAATTTTGTATTAAACAATATTTGTATTTCTATTCGTAATCTGGCTATTCGTAAGGATTTTACTTTTTGAAGTAGACGTTATAAACACCATGTATACTTATGTTTACGTCAATTGGTGTAAAAGGCCATCTGGCTCGCCTTATGCAATGTTGTTTGTTTGCCTCCAATAATCAGTTAACGCGACGCCGACTTTTTTTTATCCCTCAGTTATGTGGGGTAGTTCATTAATGAACTCTAACACAGTTTGTATTGTAATAGCGGAAGAACTACTTCATGAGTCAAGAAATCTAAAAATAAGGTCAGTAGTGTTTGCGTCTAGTCTTTCTCCGGTACCAATCGGAAATGAATTCTATAAAAATCAAATATATGTATTTGCATAGAAGTTCCGTGTACAATCTACTAATTAATAATGGTATGCAAACATAGAATTTTTGGCTGCATTATGTAATTTTTTTTGTATAAATTAAAGTATAAAAATTATAATTAATTATTTTACTTGGTATACATATGTCAAATAAATTTTAAAAATTAAAGATATTTTATTATACGTATATTTCAGTGATTAAATATAATTTAAGTATAATATATATTAATTATAGTTTAAATATAATAGATATTTAGAAACATTTGTTTAAATAATAACCATAAATACAAAAACAACAAAAGTAAGCAAAACAATTTTAGCTTCATTTAACTGTTCTATTTTATGAAAGGGAATTGTAAAAATGCCATATAATCAATAATTTATTTACGAATATTGTAAATATGGAAGTGAATTGGGATTTGGGACGTCAGCGAAGAAATTATTTTAGAGAACTTTTCTCCAGAGTTTGGATGGATGGAAGTTTGTTTAGTAAAATCATAGCTTGAATTTGACACAGTCAAAGCAGAGAATCACAGCAACGTACAAGTTTAGTACAATAAAAAATTCATATTTTCGTTTCGTAAATATGCCGCGAATACAGGAACAATGATTATGGAATAGTCATTTATATGAAATTTTAGGGGCTACTTTCCTAGCTGTCAAATTAAATAAACACATGTATAAAGATTCATTTCATTGAAGTTTTGACTATATTCATTTATCATCATTATTCATTATTCATCATTCATTATTATCTTTAGATTTAGGCAACGTTTTAAAGAATTTTGTGCATTTTTTTAGTGATCAATGCTTCAATACAGTAGTTATAATTATTGCTATTTTTAGAGTTGAGAATGTAAAACTTAAAACTGTAAATTTATTTTATTATTTTCAGTATCTCTAAAGACATTGTTGCGGCTTTCAGCCTCCGTAGCGAAGTCTATGCCTGACGACGATATGACTAAAACTGACAGAATAGGAATGACAGGCGGACTGAAAGAAGGAAAATTATTACATGGGACGAACTTGACCAGACTTGCTTTAAAACAATAAAATCTTGTGTTTTATTTAATTTATGACGACAAAGACCAAACAGACATAAAATAGATTTTTTAACATATTAAGATAACATATTAATTTTTAAGAATCCCACAGAAAAAATGTTTGATATGTAGAAATATGAATGGAAACAAAAAAGTTCATTCTGAAAGGTTGGAGAATCGAACTGGTAAGAGGTCACTGACCCCAAACAATGGGCTTATGAAATATTAATAGAATTACCTTCAGCTTCAATCACACGTAAATCTTACCACGTGGTCGTTGAAAGGTCCCGCTATTTTGGGAGCAACAATAAAATAAAAAATTGTACCTAACGTCTCAGTGTATCCATTTTGGTAGGTGCACCAGGCTAACCCTTCGGTATGATATACGAGCGGTCGGCACGTGTTTACGGTAGGGTTGCCAAGTGTTATACTATAAATATATAACAGAATGTTATATGTATATACTATAAATCGGTTCTCATTAGCACCAAAATCGAAACGCAATAAACCACAAATGGCAATAGTTTCTGTACATCTAACTGGGTATAGCCTTTAGCTATATTTTTCATGGTGCAGATAGAGATTAGACCAAGTTGGTACACTCCACTCACACTTTAATTAAATTTCGCTTAAATGGCCTCTACGCGTTGGATCTGTATTCCCGTGCACGCCTTATAAAGGACCGTGTTTTATAAAAACATGTGATATAAGCGACAATAATAATAATTTATTTTCAATATAAATGTACACTTTTGGCATTTATCGAAAACTTCCACACTAAGCTACGCCTGTCCTGTGGGAGTTTTAACAATTTGGTTGAAAGGGCACTTGAATGCGATACCACACAAAAGAAAAAGAAAACCAACGCGCTACAAACAAATAAAAAAAAACGGAAGGGAAACTAACAATAAAAAACTAACTACTGTAATATTTAACAAACTGTGTACAGACAGGCAAAGACCAGCTACTCGAAGCGTGCCAAAACGCGCTCTATTTGTTAGAATGTCCAAGAGAGCTCTGCCTTTAATTTAAGTCTCTATTGTAATGAAGACGTTTAGTTTTTATTAACGAAAGTTAAGTTTTAAATTATTTCAAATTATTATATAATAATTTAAATACAAGAAATAAAAATAAACTTGCCGTTCCAACGTACAGGCTACAAAAAACTAGAGGTTCGTTTATGAGCAAATGTATAAATTTTTATAACAAGATTCCACATAGTGTAGCTGAATTGCCTCTTCACAAGTTCAAGGTACATGTTAAAAAGACGCTAATGAGTAAGGGCTATTACAAAGTCAATGATTATTTAAATGATACCAATGCTTGGTGTTGATTTGAAGATATTACATTCTAAAGTCTAAATATTTATTTTCCCGTATAAATTGTAAACACATGATAACGACATAATTTATTGTAAATGTTGTAATTACTTTTACATAAAGATAAAGCTGATAAGTTTCTTGCGCCAATCCTTTTATCAGCTAAAAAAAATGTCCTGAATGGGTTTAAAACCAACTAACCAACTATAAAGTCATATTTTAATAAAGTCAATTTTGATTTCGATTTTGAATAATATTTTATTAATCAAAATGTTAGAAACGATGCAACCCTAAGGAGCTAAACACTGGCTAATACAATACCGGCGCAGGCAGCTGTTAAAAAGCGGAGAGCATGCGCATTTGCTCTCAGATTTATCGGAGCTCGTAACTTCAGGGTTCCTTCAACACTGAATATCGTTGTACCTTATTCGCGCCTACCAGAACGATAGAGGATTACTTATTGTTTTTATTAACTGACCTGAAATGATTTTACTAGTAACTCCGTACACGTGTATGTTATACTAACATCATATACTTACATACCCGTAACCACGCCTGTTTGCCTCAAAAGATTAGGCAGTTGTGTTATTTTAGTGATCGGCTACTACTTAACGGGTCGCTGGTTCCATTCCTGCAGGGAGCACATATTTAATACCAGCTGGTGCTCGCGGATTCATCTGCTCAGGATTAGAATTCGAGTAGCTTATATTAGCGTGATGTATACCTTTATAAATGTATACATCACGCTAATATGTATTTATGTGTTATTCTGATGTATAAACTATATCATTGTAAAGTTTCATTATAATTTATTTAGTAGTTTTTACGTAAAAGAGTAACAAACATCCTTCCATACAAGCTTTATAATATTAGTAGGTGATGGCCTACAAAATTGTTTTCTGATAAGTGCATGTAAGATTATGTTTATGACTGCATCCACAATAGAGAATAAAAACCCTAGTTCGAGGTGATACTTAAAAAGTAAATTACGTTACTTATACACGACTGCTCCGAATTTAAGTTATAACTCAAGAATCCTAGAAGTGATTTAAATGTTCACTTATTTGTTGGATTCGTTGCCATCAATAGTAAATTAATTATTGAAATATTTTAAAAAGCAAGGAAGAAAAAAGGGACAAAACAATGGAACTGTCATATTGAAGAATTTGACTAAATTTCTCTTTTTGCAGTTGTCCTCGCTATTCAATAACCAAATTTAATAAATCAAGCAATTGTACAAAATATTCAATTAAAATTGCACTGTAGAGTCAAATCTAACATAACAAATAGTTTTAACATTATTTTTATAGCACTAAATTCATTAAAGTTATGTAATTCAAAAGTTAATCATTTGATACAGTTGACAGCTTCCTTTCATTGACATAAGTTCTAATAAATTGTAAAAAGGTACTAAGTTCGGTGGGTCACCTAGTTTATAATAAGTGTAAGAATAATAGGTGGGTTGTTATTACTAATGTACGGACACATTCCACTTTTCAATTCAGTCGGCGGTGAAGAATGTTCATTATCTGGCGTAGCCTATAGTGTGTATGTATTTAGAAAAAGTAATGGCCCCAATATTGAACCCTGAGGTACACACATAATTATACGAGCACCTGCAGTCTTAGTTTTGTTAATGGCAACCAACCGTTCACCGTGCTATCCGAAACACGGAGAAATTAGATACATTTCTTAGTTTTTGTCACCCAGTATAGACTATAGCTAACGTTGCTTAAATTGTAATTGCTTATTGGTATTATAATGTATTAATTGTTTGCAGGAATTCTATATCAAAATGTTTACTTCTAGAACGAAAAGACTGCTTAAATTTCAAAATAAAATTGAACTCCGTTAAGTAATTCCATGCGCATGCTTCTGCGCAATCGAGTTCTCGAAAGAGACAAATATATGTTGACATTAAAACTAATTCTCAGTATATACTGGGTCATATAAAGTTTATATATAGAGAGAGATTCAAAGTAACTGGACACCGTTATTATTTTTAACCACATCCCCTGTGGATCAGACCTGGACTATATTATAATGTTTAGTTTACGTACGCTTAATTTTACCGTGTCGTCGACCCAGCACGGATTTATTTACGTTTAAATACTGCAGAAAAATATTGGGATTTCACTGTATGTGAAAGATTCCTTTGATCGCGGGAACACATTGCTTTTCAATTTAGGTCTTAGTTTAATTTTGGATCGATTCGCGTAAATTTGTTTGTCTTGTTGCTAAATTTTCAATTGGTCTGTCTGTGATTTGAATTATAGTAGGTTATTGAATAATTAATAAGTGACTTATGCTATAGTGGATTTGTATTTCCAGTTTTTGCTTTCAGTGGAAGAATATTTACAGATATGTCAGCTATTGCTTAAATATATACATGAAAAATGTAAAAAATATAAATAAACTAAAACTACTGAATCCAGTAAAATAATTTATGACAATAATAAAATGAATGTTTCATTAAAACACTAATTTATACTTTAATATGCTTCTTTCCTATTCGTGTTATATAAAATAATATTTGCATTAGAAAAGAATGTACATATGAAAATCGAATAATTCTTATATATTCTCCCCGCTAGGAAGTTTAGATAGCGAGAGACATTTTATTTTACATAACCAATTACGTGTGTCAAAAATGGACATATAGATCTACCAAATAGATGGTGATTATTTTAGATGTTTTATAAGAAATCATGTAATTTGTATGACCTTTTGTGCAATCCCTATAAAGAAAAGTAAATTTCTTGATGTGCTTCCCAACAGTTCGTGAATATCAGCACCGACCATAAGTCGGAGAGCATTATTGCATATTGACATTAAAACGGTTCCCGCCCGTATTTCAAAGCGCACAACTGGCCAATCGAATTTATGGGCCATGTACGTGAGTACTTCTAATTTTGGCCCCGCTGATGTTCACTTTCTTATATTCATGTAGGGTAAGCATGTGAAATTTGTAACTTTAAAGTTGGCTAACTACAACTGAAAATTGTAACTGTGGATTCTAACATTAATATAATTATGGGTATTTTCACAATTGTTTTTTTCTATATTTTGAGAATGCTTTTTATTGGGAAATAAAGTAAATGGGGCTATAAATAGTTTCATTGTTTGTCAGACCTTCCATTCAAGCCGTAGGGCCACTAGGGCCAAGGCTAGGCTAAGTTTAGTCGGTAGGTCTGTGTGGTCGAGCCGCCTCGACAGCACCAGGAGTCCGACATAATCAACGCATCCCTGCTTGCCTGTTGCGTTGGTATCCATGAGGATTCTCAGCCTCCTCTCCTGAGGAAAAAAAAAAGTCAGACCTTGTCAAAAAAGACTCCTCTGGCTGTGCATAAAAGCAAAAGCATACTGGTCCCTATGCTTATGTACGAGTATGTATGTGAGTGAAAGCTGGGTGTGGCAAAAGCAGAGAATACGAGATCATTGAGGAAATAGCTGGAGTGACGATGAAGTACATATTGCGAAATATTGTGACAAGGGAAAAGTGTGATGTGTAAAAAGATGTAGTGACAAAAATCGAGAAGGGAAAGCTTAGATGGTATGGACACGTAAAAAATATGGCGAAAGACGACCGACGAAAAAATTGTATAAGGTAAATGTGAATGGGCCAGTTCGTAGAAAACGACCTAGACGAATAACAACATACTTGAACTAAATACGTCATACTGAAGGAAAGGTTAGGTCAAGAGTACTCGTAACTGACGAGCGCACATGAAAATATTAATGAAAGTCGAGGAAGCTAGGGAAATATGTTTGGATCGTAGCAAGAGGAAAACTGTGATCTCTGCCTACCTCCATGGGAAAGAGGCATGAGTTCACAGTTTTCCATGTATGAATAGAAAAGAAAATATTTATTGATTATAAGTGCAATATATAATTCATATAATGGCCAATTAGGACCCGACCTCAGTATAAGTTGCAACAGACTAATCTGTGGCAGAGCTGGTATTCTCAAGGGGTTTGAATTTGGTAAAATAAAAAGGGAAACAATAATAAATATAGCACAGTGTGGATATGATGTATGCCGGAATTGTACGACACCTTTAAAAACTGACCCCGCTTTGCCTATAAACACTTATCTTATAATGATTCATGAAATTACTAGTGAATGAAACAGATTACACAGAAAATACGGTCTGTAAAGAGATAGCGATGCGCGAGCCAAACGTAGAAACGAAGTGAGGAAGTCTTCTGTCGCTAGTTCTATGGGGCTTAATGTAGTTACACCGATTACCTGAATTTGAATGGCAAAATTTCGGTATTGCGATATCGACCTATTGTTTGTATGTAACATCATTGACCATGCTGATATTTATCAATGTATTTCAATAAAACTTACTCTGTCTTTTATTGTCAACAGATTCTAATGGATCGGTAAAGCAGTGACCACGCAAAAATGACTGACGCCAAGCTGTTTTGGCGCCAAACGCCGAGCCGCGCTGTCATCCTGTTGCTGCTCTTGGCTTGCGTCTGCGCAGCCAGAGACATCATATTGGGTGAGTCTTAATATTATACTGAACGGCTTTTACCTGTACCTAAATTAGTTTATTGTATTATTTAACGAGTAAAAGCGATGATTTTGCAATACAGACGTAAAAGATCACGTGTTGTTGATCGTACATAAAGAAATCGCAGCTCAAGGCATTGAATAGTAAAATCTTCAAAATTAATAGTAACGCAATCGAGTATTGGATACAGTCATTCAAAAGTAACAAACTAACAGACCCGTTGGCGCTTTGCCTAATTCAAATAAGCTTTATATTTGCTTCGCTCGATTTATAATGTCACTTTAATTGTGTTGTAGTAGTTTAATTGCGCAGTTTGGCCGCCTGTCAGCGGCCTGTCAAAGGTTTACACTATTTTTCCTTGGCAAGTTTGTTTTCAAGTGTTATCGTGTGTTGAGTCGGAAGATATTTGTTAGAGCTTTTAATTTATTGGAATTATGTGAACTACGAAATAGTGTTGGTAACTATTACAAAAAAAGAACGGGTAATATTTTGGGATAGTGTATTATTGTTAATAAGAATGTCATCATAAAGTTCTAAGGTAAAGTGGGCATAGTCCGACGAAAGGTTCTAATGATATCTGAAAGGTTAAGTTAGGTTATGTTATCAAGGTGTTTATTCTAACTCTAACTTCAACTAGAATAATGAAATATATATTAATACGAAATTTTTTGAAATGAAGTCCTGTGTGTTTATATTTTTGTAAGTTATCCTATTTGCACGACGTATCAAATGCTTTACGATGTTTGTCATCACGGGATGATTAAGCATGTTGGGAGTTATATTGTGAAGACGAAAAATCTAATTTATTATATAACTACCGCTATTTCCATAGATTTATTATATGTTAGTATATAATAAATATATGGTTATTCCATATATTTATGTGGTCCGTTTCACGCAATCGCAGCTCGCTGTGTCTATGGTTTTAGCAGTCTGTGGAGAGTCTTTGGATCTTACTACTTTTGTGCTCGATTGGAGCATGTTTATTATCTTTGTGTTGTTTTTATATATTCCAATAGCCTCACGTAGTATTAATGAAAAGCGGTGTATTTGCGCGAATTTCTGAATTTGAATAATGGCTGTGTCTGTAAGAGTGTTCGCAGACTGTAGATTTTGTTTTAAGTCTGTGTTTAACGTCAGCTATCCACGTGGTGATGCTCTTTGTGTGACCAATGTAAGAGAGACCACATTCGTAATCCGTTTCTATGTCTGTATGTTGTTTTTGTCAGTGCCGTCTCTCGGGTGGGAGACCTCGGCAACTAACACCATCGTTGTGGTATTAGCTGCTATTTTATGGCAGTATATTGATACTGCCCATCTGACGATAAACGGTTACAGTCGCCTTTAGTACGCGTGGTTCCCGTGAGCAGCAAATCTCATATATGTGTGATAAATAAAAAAAATGTTTCTTATTGTATTCTTTATTATATTGGAGTTGATTGAATAAAAGGTAAAGTGCGGTTTACTAATTATAACGTATTAAAAATAAACAAATTATTAGATCTCGTTCAAACCAATTCACATTTTTCCACTTTGGAAGCGTAAACTATTCAGTTTAGAAAAAATATATATTAGAAACCTCAATATCATTTTTTAATACCTATCCACACGTATGAGTTTGATGAAAAAAAAAATTGTTTTTCAGTTGTAAGTATGGGGAACCCCAAAAATTTATTGCTTCTTTTTTCAATTTTTTTGTAAAAATCTTAATGCGGTTCACCGAATACATCATGCTCTTATAATTACGGATAAAAGTGGCTGTGACATACGGACGGACAGACAGGACGAGTCCATAAGGGTTCCGTTTTTTTGCCATTCGGTCACGGAACCCTAAAAAATGAAGTTTGAAAAAAATCGTATGAAAAAATAAATGAAGTCATACATGTTCCACAACAAAAAATAGAAAACAAAATTCCTACAAAAACATTCACAGGATGACGCGTGTATCGCTTCCACCATGTTTTTTGTATTTGAAATCTAATTCAAAAAAATGTCGAACAATGGGCAAAAAGGTTACACACACAGAATTTATATTGAGCTTTAACTGAAAAAAAAAAATCGAATTACGTATTCATAAAACATACACATTTACCAAAATCCGCGATTCCACTGGGCCAATTTGAAATTTTAATCGCGAGCCGAGAGCCGAATACCAATCGAGTCGAGAGTGCACAAATCGAGTAATCGAGTCGAATGAATAATTTTGTATGTATCGTACGATTTCTTTCATTCATTTTTCGGTGCAGGCGCCACGGTGTGAATGCAATTAGGATACCTTTGCAATTTAAATGAATAATGTTTGATTTCGTATTAGAATTTTTAATTTCTTTACGATGTAATGTGTGTTTGTTTGTTTTTGTTGCGCAAATTTGTTTTATTTTATCAAAAATAAAGATTGTTTTTTGTACCAACATGAAACAGTGAAAAATGGAATATGTCACTCTAGTGCAAGTTGATATAAATTTGTTTGTATGAATAATAGACGAAATGCTATCGAATAGTATAATTCGTCATTATAAGTGTGAAAATAAATTATCTATACGACAGCATAGACGTACAACAGATTTATTGACTCTACTCCATTCTTAATGACCTAACACATCTAGTTACCTTAATTCTAATTTCTATATAATCTCATAATAAATAACCTCCGTAGCCGAGTGATCAGTACACCGGTTTCAAGGTGTCGCCATCTCCGAGGTCCCGGGTTCGTGTCCTAGTGGGGGCAGATGTTTCTGTGTTCCGGGTGATCATTTGTACCATAGTTATTTTTACAAACATATTTGTATATGTATAATATATGTATGTCTATCCGTTACCCTAGATCCCATAAAACAAGCCTTAGAGAGTTTACTTTGGGCTAGGCTGCGGATCATATCAATGGCAGAAGACATGCACGGTCAATAAAGCAGTTTTAAAAGTTTTTAAAGTTTCTAAGGCGATGTCGTGCCTGTAGTAATGCTGATGGCAACAATTTCAACATTTACTGTAATACTAATAATATAATAAAAAATTTAAAATTATTTATACCATTCGTTTTTATTCAATCAATATTTATCACTAACAAAAGTCATGTTTTGAGCCCATAGTACATAGTATATATAAGTAATACTTTTAAAATTATCGATTTATGTTTATGATTTGTTGGTATTTTTTTGGGGCTAGTTTCCGTAGAGTATTATACCATTTTGGAATCTTGGTTAGTTGCGTCAATTTTTTAAATAACTTGCCATAGTAATGTAGATACAATTTTTATACACCACGATGCGTGAAAGTGAACTGAAAGTAAAAATCTTTGAATTTTAGGAGAAAAAAATATTTTGATAAATTTTTGTGTAAGAACTATCTGTATTCAGGCATTTTAAGGGTTTTGGTGGATAGCAATATTACTTAGGTTGCCAACACAAAAAGAATATGTGAAATATTTGAATAATTGTAGTGATGGTAGTTAAAAATTCTATAAGGGTTGCAGATTTTCGAAGAATTTCATTTTTATTTCATAATTTAAATAATATGAGATTTTTTTTTCTAGTAGCTGGTGCTTTAGTGGCCGCCTATCATTGAACTCTTTTCTTACTAGATTAATCTGGTATTTTTTTATAGATCCTTTAATTTTTTCGGTCTATAGATAAAACTCATTCGTGCTTCCTTTCTCTACATGAGCGTTAACTGGCAGTAATCAAATTAATATCCACCAAAGCGACCGGCGGAAAACATTATTGTTTCACAGACAAATCGATTGGCATCAACCCTCTCATTTGGTTCTCATTACGAGCCGGATGCCTTAGGACAATGAAAATCACCAACATCACGAGACCCCGCTGCTTCCTTCACTCCTAAAGCGATGATTGGACACAGAGTATCTTCGTTGACTGGACTTTGCTACTTGTCGGTAATTTCACTTTATAAAATTAAATTGTCCCGTTTATGATTTAGTTCGTCGTGAACTTGTTCTTTTGAGACACTTATGTATTTCCATATCAGTTTATAAGTATTTGACATTGACTGTTCGTATTGTATCAATGGTTTTTCATCTAGACTTTACATATTACTTTTATCTCATTGAATTTGTAGAATCCTCTATTAAGAAGGAACTGTTACAATGATTGGTTGATAAATAAAAAAAAACGATTATATTTGACAGGTTCCAATGTAGTTGGAAAGTTCATTACATGTGCTTACAAATAATGCTTGATGCTTCTGATAAAGTTTCTTGAATCCATTTTTAAGCACAAATACGTCTAGAATTAGCGGAACATATAAATCGGGGGATTCCAAAAGCGTTTATTAAATACTGTTTACTCCAGTGGTAAAAATATCCCTCTGTCTTTCTACAAGTTTCAAACTATCCCTATATCCACTTTCTTCAAAATAAATTCAGTAGTTTGTCGATCTATTGGAACCAAAAATTTAATCCCCTATTATTAGCAGTTTAAAGTGAAATCTTTACAAACTTGAAACGTCGTTTTTGTTTCTTTGTGACGTACTTTCTATACATACTTTTATACCTTTTAACGTAGAGAATTATGCAGTTACGCATACCTCGTACTCGGGAGCAACACGAGGTTATGTCGCTTTTCACCAGATGGTAAATGCGGCCTACCGACTAAACGAATCTCGCGCCTGCACCAGAAAGTGACGGGGCGGTTATATAAATTTGGGTTATTATTACATTAATTTGTTAATATTTATACATACCTATTAAAAACTGCATTACTGAGTATTCACTTAGTAGTTTACAAAAATAGAATGTCATTATATTTTAAGTTACATATATTTTAATAAAAAATTATATATACAGATCATATCAACCATAATATCATTCATATTACATTTTTTATATTATTAATATATAAAAAAGTAGTCGATGTCCTTTCTCTATCTGTGTACCAAATTCAAAATAGCTCTTATATCGGTTCGGTAGTTTTGACGTGAAAGCGACAGACAGACAGATTTAGGATTCTATTTTATCATATTTGTCAATTCCTTTCTATCCAATTATATATATATATATATATACAATATTAATTTAAGTGCGTTTGACAACGATCTCACCTGATATTAAGTGAAGATGTTGCCTAAGGTGGAATACACAAACTCAAATAGTGCCTATTTACTCTTGCCTTGAAAATCCCTATATTGTAAGTATCGGGGAACAAAGACGCAGATAGGGAATGCCATTCCCTGGTGGTTCGCATAATGAGGGACGAGGCGAAATGAGAGGTACGAAGAGGTGGAATGTCGACCACATACGGATGGAGACCCTGGCTGCGTCTCATCGTCCGATAGTGGAAGGGTGTAGGCGGAACCAATTCATGCAATTCCTGAGCACACTCTCGAAATGTAACCTGTAGAAAACGCACATGCAGATACGCGACTTCGCGGCGATGTTCGAGGCTCTGGAGATTTTTGGTTGTTAATGCCTCGTCGTTTATTAGTCTTCTGGCGCGTCTGTCAATAGCTTCCAAGGCCTCAAGCTGGTAGCGGGCTGATCCATCCCAAGTATATGGATCAGATCGCACATCATTTGCTTTTCTGCTATATCCGATCCTAACTATACTTATGTTATTTTCTGGGAATAATATCATCACACTTTTTTTATCATTATCTAGTCTGTAATAGCAACATGATTATCACCAAAAGCATCATCGATTATAGTCAAAGTCTCGAGATATGAACACGCCAATATTTGGATATTTGAACAGATGACACTATCCCGGATTTGCTAGCAACAAGACACTCCTAAATAAACATGATGCAGATCTCAGATACTGGCGAAGATTTACGAGTTCTCTGACGCTTTTTATTAGTGTCATGTATCCGATGTAAACTTTTTTGCTGTTGATAAAGTCGGTGTTTGTTTGTTAGATATGTATAAATATTTTAATGCGTAAAGTTGGATAATAGCAGTTTTAAAACTACTTTTTGCAACTAGTTAAATAAATGTTTGAAACGAGGAGATAAAAAATAGACCTTTTGAAATTCCCAATTTTCGAATAAACGTGGAGTCAATTTCTTTATGCACGTATAAGGTTGTTGTTGAATAAAGATTATTTTAATTTTGAATAATAATATTTCAGTGTGTTTGTTAACTTGTATGGAATTATTGTGTTGCGCAATTCATAACAAAAATAAAAAAAATGAAAGATACATTTTAGTCGTTTGTAATATTTTAATATTAAGATTTTAGTTTAAATAAACCCTTCAGAAATGTTTCTCGTGGGCTATGCTCTTTTCTTTATAGTTTTATAAAGAAAAGAGCATAGCACACGAACTGTGAAAAATACAGATAAAAAATATTAAATTTTGCAACTTCTGTAGTATTAAATACCAATTACATTTCCAATTTCAGTTGACTCCTTAAAATGTATAGTTCAGCCAACAACGTAATCTATTTATTCCTAGAAATAAAAAAAAACTGTTTTTTTATCCCACGTCAAAATCTAAGCCATTATTGAATACCAATCAGATCGGAAGTCGGCGTCTCTGTAGACGACAACTTGACGGTTGCGCTGGCGCATCCTATTCTTCACGCCGGACGGATACACGAGTTGTGATAGGGATGTTTGCAAGCTTTGATTTTTGAGTCAAATTAACAATGAAGACCACTGCTTAGACGAGTGTTTTTTTTTATTTTGATTACCTTGTACTTTTTCACGTGTACCAATTGATGCTATAGACAAACAAGAAGCTTTTTATTTTTTCTGGAGAGTAGATACCGATAATCCACGTGGATACCACCCAACCATGACAGTATGTCATGATCAAATCAAGTAATCAAAGTCAAAAAATTATTATATCACATTTGCACGTCGAAGATGCTACGCCGTTGGTTCACGAGTCTACGGCGTTAGACCTTGTACTGGAAAGAACCAGCAAGAAAACCAGCAAGGAGTATTTTTTTTCTGCCTTTATTTTTATAGAGATATCAATTAGAAGCTGGCTTCAGATAATTAGTCTAAACCCAACACTTCGTGTAAAGCTTTGTTATATCTTTCAGTTTTTTTACTATTGTCTTTTTTTTACTTTTTTATCCATTATTATATCCAGCATTATTTAAAAGTTATTATTATGATTTAAAAGTTATTAAAAGTGATATCATTGCATTTTGTTAACGCTCTCTTATTCAAACTCATACAACTCGCTCACACGTACATAATTCAAACTCGGGTTGCACGTTGCAACCAGATTCAGTCATTACTATAAAAAATCAATTTCATCACCATATAATAACTCAATAATACACACATTATTGTTATCTTCCAATTCAATTATTATTAAACATTTCAAGTTCATTTATACAAACAAGTCGTTATTGCATAATTAATGCATTGGTATTATTAAATATATGTATATACGCTATCAAACAAATATATATATCATTTTGAAATTTATAACACCGCACATACACAAGGAAATTATTTATCACCGCTATAGAAATATATAACAAAACGGAGAAAATAGACGAACAAAATAAAATGGAATAATTGAACCAGCACATCCAACGATAAGATATATATCAAATTCGTAAGGTTCTTTGTTCATCCATAACACAGTGATCGGGAATTATAAGAGTTATTTCTACATCGTGGATAACTTTTTTCATACATGGTATGCTAAGGCATGATGTATGCTGAATAGCTAGATTATGCATGACCTATGCTGTATGAATGCAAATAAATACTGACCTTTTAGAATAAGTAAATTCTTTCGCCATGTTTGAATTGTGTTTGGC
This sequence comes from Scirpophaga incertulas, assembly GCA_036419045.1. Taxonomy (NCBI): domain Eukaryota; kingdom Metazoa; phylum Arthropoda; class Insecta; order Lepidoptera; family Crambidae; genus Scirpophaga; species Scirpophaga incertulas. The sequence goes on from JAYEAL010000128.1 coordinate 80,851, forward strand.
TGCAATAGTCCAATTCATAGAATTAAGTCGTGAGGTCTCACCGAGAATATATCGTTTGCATTGACGTGGCTACACGCTTTCACTTGTCACAACTTTTCTCATAAATATTCGCACGCATATAAATATATTGCTGAGAATCGTTGCATTTAGTTGTACTCGTATTTCCCATTGTCGAAACATGCAGCTCATGAGACGATAATTAAACAGGCATACATACGAGCTTCAAGGCTCTTAACACGCTTAATAATTTATGAAATTATTGTTATGAATATTTTGCTGTTATGGATTACTCAAATGATAATAGTGATTACAATAAATTTTAATAACTCAATAATTACGTTGACAAATATTTTGACTATAGTAAATAACATAATGAAACTATAGCTTTTATAGATATAATGTAATGTAATGTAATAATTCTCTTCAAGGATTTTGTATTTTATATAATTTTCCTTACATAAATTTGTAGGCCGGGTATAACAACCTCCCGGTACCTTTTTTGCCCTGTTACATATCATAAAAATGCTGCATTATCACAGTCATGGACTCACTGTGGGTGGTCTATGCGGTTCAGAAGGAACCCATATACATTATTGTTCTTCATACAATTAAATCTGACAACTAGGTTACAAAGAAAAATATCAAACCTGATCTATTGAACATTCATCAAATTATAGTACATTTACATTTTAAAAGAACAAGAATTTACATTATTTATATTATTATGATTAAATACAAACACCAATTACCTCAAATACATGAGATTAGCAACTGAGCAACTAATTTCAGCATGATTTGGTATGGGTGGTTAAGCCTACCCGCTCAAAACAAATATCAATAATTATTTGTGAAAATCATTGCTATTGGGAACAAATGGAAATTAAAGAGATTAAAGAATTAAAGAGATAAATGCAACTATTACTGACCTTTTTATCGGGCTTTCAATATGTAAATATTTTAGTTTATTATTTTTTCCTAAGTGCCGGTGGCAACTAGGTTAAATTATGTTGGTTCCAAAAGATATGGATAATTTTATGGGAAATAAAATACTCCTGAAATTTGTGATCCTGACACCACTTTCAGTAACTTATATACGTAGTTATATACCGAAATATGCGTGAGATTTTTACAATAGATCGATTCCCAATTCCCAGATTTCAGATCTCCAAGTCACAGATTAGTATACCATTACAGATGACTTACCACCGATGAGGCAAAGGCTATATAGACGATGTATAGTATGTGATGTTTGTTATTAAATGGAACTAGGATGATGTGGAAACTATAAGGAAAGGAAGAATTGATCTGCCTAAATTTAAGTTTAATCCTAAATGATATTTTTGTAACCGGCGGTGCAAATAATTTGTAGTTAATTAGTATCCGGTATATAATCTGTGGGCAGTTATTAATCTACGAAACTGTTTTTAATCTATGAATTCCGGAGTGATGTTTCAGTATTATTGATAAAGAACCTATCTTTGTAGACGACGCTTGACTAGATTTGGTTGCCTAATTTGCCCATAGACAATGGTGTTAGGATCATGATAAGCGGCCCACACTATAGAACTGTCAATGTCAAAGTAACAATTCGACGAAAACATAACCAATGCAAGATACAATTGTAAATGTGAATTTAATCAATATGAATAAAAAAGTGTCTTTAATAGTACTTAAAATCAGTGAAAAAAAAAGTGTTACAGTAAGCTTGTGTACCTAAACTTGTAAAAGTTGAGTTCAGACAATCTGTCTGAGATCAGCTTCTAATTGAAGACTGTAAAAATATAAGATGAAAAAAATAGCCTATGCTGATTATTTCCAGTACAATTTCTCCCGCCATAGATTTGTGAACCAATGGCGAAGCTTTTTTGACATGCGAAAGTGATTGTAAAAATCCTATTTGAAGATTAAATTTTTATTTTTCATTTTGAATAAAAACGTCTATTTGTGATGCATTGATGGATCTAGAATATATGTACACCCCTCTTTCTTTTGTGGATGTCGACTAAAGAGACTTAATAAAAAGAGAATTTTACTACCTTGGCATTGTATGATTCTTGTGGACCTCGCAAATATGTTGCAAATCCCACAGATACTTCATCATCAATCAATTCAACAAATCTGTCAATTGTGAGTATCGATCATAAGATTTTTGTTAAGGTCCTCAAAATAATCAAGATATTTTATAAATTTTAAATACAAGCAGCAACACACCAATCTTTACATTTGCACTTCGAATGTCTTCGTTATTATGAGCGATATGAGAGAGAACAAGTACGAGTAAACAAGAGTAAGTGCCCGCGGCTTCGTCTGCGCAAGATTATTATTTCTAGTAGCTTAAATTATCGTGGTGTATATTTTTATAAATTGTAGTCTATGTGTTATTCTGATATATATATATATATATATATATATATATATATAAGCTATATTATTGGAAAATTTCATTAAAATTCATACATCAAACTTCCATCCATATAAACGTTAGCGTTTATAATATTAGTATGATGTATTAAAGAAATTAGTAAATCATTATCGTAATTATCTGTTCTCAGAACATAAATGAAACCTCCAATATATAGTTTACAATTCTCTTTTTAATTAATTATAAGTTTACAATGTACAAAATGTATGAGGATATTAAGTGAATAAAACAAAATCAGATGACTGAAGAAGGTGAATAAAACAGAAGAAAACACAATGACGATGACAGAATAAAAATGAGGTTACATTATAACTGATCCATTGATCAGACATCGCGAACGAGGTATGTCTACATTGTTGATTAATAAACTGCAATAGATTATATAAATAATCATCAACTCGCAGAAAAGATGATTCAGTTTCTCAAAGTATACGCAAATAAATAAACGAGCCCACTTTAAACTTGAGACAATTAACGTCAATCCTATAGCAACTGCTGCAAACATAAAACCGAAAGTATTGTTTCGAAACCGTTAAATGATCACGGACAGTGAATAAAAGTTTTAACGACCCAAGTCAATCCTCACTCACTGAGCCTACCGCAGAACCAGTTACTCAAATTGGGATGATGATAGAACAGCAAACAATCAAGACCTCCCACTGAAATTAAACTAAGTTGCATTCGATCAATCAGGGATTCTTGATTATCCGATTATAAACGAACATTAAAAAACTGAATCGATTCCTTAAAATATTCCGTATCTATACTAATATAATAAAGCTGAAGAGTTTGTTTGTTTGTTTGTTTGTTTGTTGTTTGTTTGTTTGTTGTTTGAACGCGCTAATCTCCGAAACTACTGGTGCGATTTGAATAATTCTTTTTTTGTTGGATAGTCCATTTATCGAGGAAGGCTATAGGCTAAATAACATTACGCTATGACCAATAGGAGCAAAGACAGAGCGGTAAATGTGTAAAAAACGGGGAAAATTATTCATTTTTGAAGGCTTTCTTTGCGTGCGCTGCGAAAACGGTTCAAGATACACAAAAAATATGTATGAAAGAATTATTCCTCTATACATGATCTAAAAAAAAGTCCGCGACGGCATATGTCTATCTTTTAAGGTTTAGTCACAATGACCGTTTTTATGGTACCAAATTTGGTCGAAATAATTTGTTTAAGTTGTATCAACATAATAATACTAAAAATTCTGCGGAAACTCGACCATTCCGAAAATCCCGCAAGAACGGGAACTATGTGGGAAAAACCAAAAATCTGCCGGAAGTCACTATTCCACGCGGACGAAGTCGCGGGCAAAAGCTAGTTCTATAATATGTGCATGACCATTTCATAGACTCGTCACGTTGAATTCTAAAACCGACAAATGCGGTTCCAAAGTGGAGACGGTGCTTAAGCGGCCGTAAAATTTTATGGGTAGAATGTAAATAAATAGTATTTTGCCGTTCCATTTGGATTTTATACGCTCGCATTTTATAACTCTAAAATCAGGCTTCTGCTGACGGCTTAATATTAGCCGTCGAGTTAAAAAATTGAGCGAGGAAATAGTTCAGAAATGAAACAGATAGTATGTAGATTACTGCTTAATAATATAACAATACATGTAAATAATAAAAAATATGATATATAGTTTTATACAAGTGTCACGTTATAAATTAGAAATAGATATTGGCAATTGTCTACAAACGATATCGACAGCGTACATTTTTGTATGAAACCTTTGTACAGCGCCCCTAGTGGAAGGTAATTGTACTATTCTTTTATATTAAATTGACACGTCTGTAGTTAATTATACGTCAAATAAATACCTATCGAAAACGATAACAAACTCATGTTAGAGCCATCGATAAACACAAAAATGGAAGGAGGTAAATACCTCGAACTAAATAACTCTATACTTATTCGGAAATAGGTAGAACCGGAAAACTAAGCAAACAACTCTGAAAGACAATTTTTCATCTCCTCTTTTCAAAATCATAATATAATACAATTACATGTACATATATACTTATCAATAAGATATAGTATTTTGTAGATGTTGCCATTACAAGGATTAAATAAATCTAGTGCAATATCGTTTTTAAAGTTAATAATCGGGCAGAGTTATTGTTGCAGTTCAACTCTTTCGATGATTGTATCACTTGCGAGAGTAAACATCATTTAATTAATCAACATTATCATTTTAATCACAAACTGCGCTACCTTCATGTATATTTTAATCGATAGGAATTGAATGGAACCACTAATATTATTATTGTGCTAGCTAACAATGTGCCATACGCTTAATAGTAAACCGAAACATAATTCTATACTTACCTAAAATTCAATATAGGTACATAGAAATAACCTAAACAAAGAGAAACTTAACAATTCTGAAGACATTCATAATAACGATGGACGATTGTATGGAGAAAATGCAACACTGGATAAACCTGGGATAAATAGAAATTCACCGCTAGTAATTTTATAACGTCAAAACCAAATAAGAGAAACCATAGGATATCTCGAACAAATTTGATGGGTGATTTAATTTATATTAGATAACGATGTAAACCAGATAAACAATTTTAGAGTTTGAATATCTACAAATTAGATTTTTTCTCAATATAATGCGGTATTGTAAAGAAGTACATTTATTTAGAAAGTCGTGTGTCTCCCTAAAGAAATTATTCTTAAAGTTATTAAAATGTGTTGTAATTTAAAACACATAATATATTATTGATGAGTGTAGACAATTCTGAAGATCACAACTCTGTATGTAATAATCTATACAAATAAATAAAATTGGAGTGTCTGTTTGTAATATTAAAATATCCGTTCTCCGTTTCTACTATATGCATATGAATGTATACGGTACACATACCAAAATACATATTTTTAAAATTTTTGTCTGTCTGTAATTGTCTGTGTCTGTAACTGTAACCCTAGCCTAAAGTAAGCACTATAAGACTTCTGTTTTGGGATCTAGGATAACAGATAGACATACATATATGAATATTTTTCATAGAAATATACATATATTTATACAACCATGGCTAAGGCACAAATGCCCTCACCATTACTTGAACCCGGGTCCTCAGAGATGGCGACACCTTGAAACCAGTAACCACTCGGAGGTCGTCAAATAAAATCCAAATAGCATTGTACTAGCACTGAGTTACCAGGTGGAAATGATTTAATTAACAAGTATACAAGATTTTAATTGATTACCAGATTTAAAATGAAAAATATTTTACCAGTCATCTATATTAATAAGCTTACTCACGAACTGACTGTCCAAGTTTTATCACATATAGAGTTTATGTCTAAGTAACATTAAATCTACAACTATTGAAAGCGATAACATGGCTGATGATAATTCCTTTTTACTTAAAAACACTAAAGGTGTAATTTGAACTGTCTCAATTTGGGCATCAGTTGGCTCGGCGCTACTGTTAACGATCTTATAAATAATAAATGAATTTATAACGATGACAAGCATCATGTAAATGCAAATATATTCTCTCATTAAAACTAGTATTCTTTGGTCTTTGAAATAATTGATTATATTTTTCTTCTCTGCAATATTTTTGTTGTCTCTCATTATGTGACCATGAAGCCGTAAATTGCATATTTATTTGCATGGATAAAATTTCAAATTGTTCTTCTTTCTCTTGTCCTGTTCTCAATTTTATTTGGGGTCGGTGTAATATATCTGCCTCTTCCACTCTCCTCTAGCACTCGCCATTTCGACACTCACTCCCTTCATCAACATATCAACATACAAACAGTCCATCCCTCGTTTCTTCGGTCTTCCTCTCCGCACACGCCCATCCACTTTCATGTCCATAACTTTTCTAATAACATAATGGTTATCTTTAATTTATCAACAATAGAAGCTACTATTAGAATTCCCTAACTAGGTTCGGGCTATTAAACTCTTCGAGACCGTTATCTCCGGCCGTATCAGCGAGCACCTGTCGCGCGCGGGTTCCGAACTATCGGACTGCCAATTTGGATTCCGGCGGGGGCGATCGACGTCCAGCGTGTTCGTTCCTTGTCGGAGTCCGCAGTCCAAATCGGGGGGGTGTACGTAAACGTCGAGGCGGGTCCCTGCTATGGAACCTCGCATACGGAGCGGTCCTTCACACTAGCCTTACGCCTCACAAAACCGAGGCGCTATGGTTCCACGGCCTTCCGAAGCGCCGGGAACCACCCAGCTGCCGGATCCGGGTGGGTGACGCGGTGGTCTTGGTGGGGCCGTACATCAAGTACCTGGGCCTCACCCTGGACCGCCGCTGGAGCTTCGAAGAGCACTTCGTGCGGTTGGTCCCCCGAACCAAGGGGGTGGCGGGCGCGTTGTATCGCCTGCTGCCCAATCTCGGGAGACCGAGGGATGGAGCTCGCCGCCTGTACGAGGGCGTCGTGCGATCTGTCGTGGCCATGTATGGGGCCCCCGTGTGGTCGCGAGACTGTGCGAGGTCCCCCCGCTGCAGAGCTCTGCTAAAGAGCCTGCAGCGGATAATGGCCATACGGATTGTATGAGGCTACAGTACCATCTCGTACGAGGCGGCGACGGTTCTGGGACGCTTCCCCTCATTCGACATTCTGGGCGACATGTATGCGTCGCGTACATCGTCGTACTACGTCGTACGCTAGTCGCGCCTGCGGATACGGTGGCCGGGGGGCGCCGTCGGTGGAGGAGATCGGGGGTGGGGTTGAAGCCTCCCCTGAGAAGGGCTCCCCTGCACCGGCAGGGGAGCGAGGCTGGGGTTTCCCGGAAGTTGTCTTCGTTCCCGGGGGCTCCCTACAGGCCTGAGGAAGGCCATCGCAGAGGTTTTTAGTGGGTAGGCTTCCCCCTTCTGGGGACGAAAGCCCCACATAACCGCCGGCTCTCCGCAGCCGGGGTGTGCAATTTAATGCATTTTTGCTCAGCGTAATAAAAAAAAAGTTTGACGTCCCAGTCTGACTGTTACCTGATTCGTAGATCTATCTATAGTAGTAATGTATGTACAAGTATTAGTTTAGCTGCATCGTATATTGTTTTCTGTCATCGTAGAAGTTCATTTAGGCGAATGGTTAGTACTGGTCCCGGGTTCGAATCTCAGTCGGGGCAGATGTTTGTGTGATGAATGTGAGCATTTGTACCTTAGTCATGATATGATATATTATAATATCAATAATATTTATAAATGTAAAATATATGTATGTTTATCCGTTACCCTAGATCCCATGACACAAGCCTTACAGAGCTTACTTTGGGCTAGTCTAATAGGTGTAAGTATAAGAACTATTTATTTATATCTTTCCTAGTTATATTTCCTAGTTAACTAAATAACTTTGTTATTTGTTTATAGGTATACTTTCTATATAAAAAAATGTTACATTTAATGTGAGAATGCTAGAAATGTATTCGTTTCATTGGAATTACGTAAATATAATTGCTCATTTTTTTGAAATCTAAAAACAATATAAATTAATAATTAAACTGAAATTTCTATATTGACATACTTTCATTAGATATAAATTGCTCAAATCAGATAATTATAGTATAAAAACGGCCATAATCAGTTGTAGTCGTCTACCCTATTCAAACAATCATTAGAAAAGTTCTCTCCGTTTTCAATTTGAATATTCAACGAACACTGTTTTCAAATTAAATCATAAAGTTGCCATGGATATATCCACTGCGCACGCGCATCTGGCCCTGTAAATATTTGCTGTTCTGGCGTCCCGGGCCGGTCATCGCCCACGGCTATTTGCGACCATACCAAGGGAAACTGTTTACTCGCCTAGCCCAGGGATGGATGACTTCTTCATCCATCTTTGTTTTTTGACCATCATATAAATTAAGATGTCATGAAGACGACTGTTTTAACAACTATAATGGTTTAATTAGCTCTAAGTTAATAGTAACCAGCTTTATTTAGTTCTGGCATTGGTTCAGCTTCAGAGTTTAGTTTAATTTTCTAGCTAGCGTTATTGACTTTTATAACTGAATTTTATTTTAACTGGACTACATCTATACATGTTTATATAATCTTATCATTTAAAATTTACAATAAAAAGCTACGTAAAGGATTTTACTTATTAATCTTAAGTCCTTAAACTTAAATTACATCTTTATTACATAATACAACTTGGAAAACAATAACTAAACGAATGAAAATGAGATTAAATCAAGTGATTCAAATGTAACTAGCAAATACTACTTATGAGATTTTAATTATCTATATATACTTTTAAATAGCTGGATTTCGAGTAGCTTATATAAGCTTGACGTATGTCTTTATAAATTGTAGCTTATGTGTTATTTTAATGTATAACCTATATTATTGTAAGGTTTCATTAAAATCTATTCAGGAGTTTTTACGTGAAAGAGTAACAAATATCCATCCATACAAACTTTCGCGTTTACAATATTAGGAGGGCTTGCTGTATACTCGTATTAACTAATAAGCAGACCACCTGACGGTAGGCGGCTACAGTCGCCTATTCAACTTATGATGCCAGTGACATTGGCAGACAAACACTACAACATTTGAAATAATGCAAGAATTTTACAGCCTAGTCTTTTACATCGGATCATTCTTTTTATGCGGCAGAATTAGGCAATACGGATACTTCCATCTTGCCTATTTCTGCTGCATAAACATGTAACATAAAACATGTATGTGTCAAACAGACAGCCCTGGTGTAGCGTTTTGCATTACAAAAGAGATCTGTACATTTTTCCGACGAAACCTAAATGGAGTACTGCCTCCCCATAAGTTCATTTTCAAAAAGGCGAGACGGAACGTCGACGCCGTTCGAGACGAATGATAAATTATTCTGCTCGCCATATCCACCATCACAACATTCTAACCGTTGCCTTCTTCTTTATTCTTATTATCATTAGTTTGATTTTCGTTTGTAGCCGAGCAACTTTGTCCAAGATTTCGAAGGCACGTTTCCATATTCATTTTACAGTCTGCTGCTATTCTAGGAATATCATATTCGCGTTATTTCGGGTGCAGGTGGCCAGATGTCGATGGGGCTCGTTTTGCTCGGGTTTGCTCGGTCGCAATTTGTCGTCCCACCGCTGGGTGCGTCTGGATTTATGGCAGTTCTTTATTTGCCACTATTTGTGATCCCACATTTGATACCAATTATAGTGTCCTGACTAATTGCCCGCTTTGTGTCACTGTGTTAGGTTTGGTTTGAAAGCAAAACAAGATATTGTCTACACGTTAAATAGTATGTCAGATTAAAGTTTCAAATAAAGTTATTATTTTTTACATTCCGAATGTTGAACCGTCAAGTGGATGGGTGAACTAAGATAGCATGTTGCTGAAATGCGTAAGTCAAGATGGATGTGTAACAAGAAACGATAGAGTTAGGAATGAATATATCAAGAAAATTCTGAAAGTAGCTTCTTTTGTTGAAAAATTGACAGAAAAGAGACTTTCCTGGTATTAAGAAGAGAGAATAATCATGTTACTAGGAAAGTTATAGACATGAAAGTGGATGGGCTTGTAGGGAGAGGAAGACCGAAAAAAAGATGAATGGACTGTGTACATGATGACATGTTGAAGAAGGGAGTGAGTGTCGATATTTCGACACTCCCTCCTTTCTTCAAGAATTTCACTTGTTTGAAGTGGTAGACGAGAGTGGAAGAGGTAGACATATTGCGCCGACCCCAAATAAAATACCCTGGTACAGAGTCTACCTAGGAGGTAGACTCTGTACCAGGGTCGTCTGCATGGGTACCTCCGTCTTACTATTTCCGCCGCCAAACAGCAGGGTTCGCTTTGCTGTGTTCCGGCGTGAAGGGTAAGATAGGCAGTGAAATTACTGGGTACTGTACTTTACATCTTATGTCACAAGTTGGCAACGTACACTGTGGTTCTTATGAGGTTTGCAGATTTGCTGCGAATCTCGTGGGAACCACTGTACTATAGGCGACTGTTACCACTTACCATCAGGTGGGCAGCCTGCTTGTTTGTCAACTTTAGCAATAAAAAAAAAAAAAAAAAAAATTAGAAACATGGCAGGAGAAAGAAGTTTTTATCTTCCATGATAAATTTGTGTAGCACATATAAAATAAGTTAACTTCTTTTACTTACATATTTTATTTAATTCACTTCTCTTAAATTTATGAAGCATAACTTAAAACACCCGCAGATACCAAATCCAACGTTCACTTAAGAAAGTTCTTTTAAGTAAACGACCTTAAACATATCAGTATTAAAATGCGCGTTAGTAGTGGTAAGAGTTTACGATGCGCATTAGCGAATAAACAACGGACGCGCGGCGATGCAATCCGCGCATCACAGCGGGCGGCACGGGCAAAGCAGCGCGTAGGGTTGCCACGTTTTATATAGTCATTTATATAAGAATATAGTGAGCAAAGCGCTAGCGCTCTCTCCACTTTCTGTTTTATTTTTTTTAACATTTCTAAGGTTCATCTGTTTGGGTAACTGCGTCTTACTTTTTTATGCGGTAGGAGGGAAGATATCACGTTTTTTATGTAATACTGAAGAATACCCGATTGTAATTGGCTACAGTCACCTATAGTCATATAGTACCAGTAAGATTTGCAGCATATCCAACCCCCACAAAAATTGTCACAGCACCCATCCTACCCTTCACGCCGGAACAGAGCAATTCGAACACAGCTATTTTGTAGTAGAATTAAGCAAGAGGAGGTACTCAAGTAGACGATCCTACTAATCCCTGCTGTCAAAAATATTTTTTGTAAGTATTTGAAAAATGTACTTGTGAATTTTCTCGTATTTAACGAGAATAAATTACGTACTTGAAGAATATAACCCATGATTTCTCTCTCTCTCCGTCCAGTTGCTGTGTTCCCGTTTGAAGGGTAAGATAAGTAATGAAATTACTCACTACCTATTAGAGACGGACTATTTAATTTGTGGGGGTTGTAGGTTTGATGCATTTATATTTCAGGAACCATATGTAGTATAAATGGCAGTAATCACTTGAGAGCAGGGTTTGTTTACAATAAGTATGTAGCTTAAGAAATGTTTCATTCTTGTAAGCATGTAGTAATCAAATTATCATATCTATTTGCATTAAAAAAATAATGAATATACTGGCACGTTCGATAACGTCACAATACATATCAGGACTTCAAATATTTACAAGTGTCTGATTTTAATATTGTTAATGTGACATACTGAAGAAAGGTCAGGACAAGAATACTCGTAACCGACGATCGTATCGAGTGGAAAATTGATATCTTTGTCTACCCCCATAGGAAAGAAGCGTGATTATATGTATGTATGTGTAACATAACATGTTAATCTAATAAACATCTAATTAAATTTTGGCAACCCTAGAGGCGCATCGTCCTGCATTAGTTGAGATTTTTCTCACGACCACGTGTGACGTGCTTATGAGAACCAGCAATCTATGACGTTCTGTGCTGATATCTTCATATTTTAACTTGAGTTTATATCTTTTCAAGTTACTCCGGATTTTTTATTACTGTTAGTAGCAGTCGAGCAAATGGCCTACCTGATGGTAGATGTTAAACATTGCTCGTGGACATCTGCAACGCCAGGGGCCAGCTCGGTCAGTGACTTCTTATTATTATCACTTGAAAAGAAATTCTTTTGTAAGCTTCGTTTGAAGTCGCACACCGCATCTAAGAGCTTATTTCATTGTTTACACTTACGGAAAAATAAATATTACATTTTTTTACATTATTTATGAAATATGTTAGACCAGATCGGTTCCAGATAATAGGGATAACTTTACTGCTGTGGCCGGCATTGCGATGGAAAAGGTGTTATTGTAAACAGTTCTTCAGAGTATCTACTCTTTGTCATAGATTCAATATACCACAGAAGAACGCACATAAAACTAGAGGATCTTATGGGGTAATGCTTTTTATTAAAGTTCTACAAAGTGTTATTTGATTTGCCTTTTCAAAGATTTAAAGGGGTAATCTCTACTGAGATTCGCCTCAATGACTGAATCCCAGGAGACTTAAGAGAATGTAAATCCGCAATTAATCACAAACAAAAATAATGTCTCAGGTCAATTAACGTCACTGCTGGACGTCTTAGGCCGTCCAATATTTTTCGGTTGCAGATTTATCGCCGACCTTTTTTTCCTGTTTATTTTCGCTTGAGACGTCAAGTTGCGCAAAAAATGTCATAACGAGCACTAACGGCTGCGCTTGCGCAGGTTGTGATGTTTTTTAGCGTTATAGATTTTTTAATTGGTGGTTGTACAATATTTGACACAGATTAATTCTAAATAATGATATTTATACAAACTTAATCATTATTACACGGTATGTATATTTTTTTATTAAAATATATTGAGTGTTTTTTTTAAATAGAGAATTTTTAGTTTTTAAATGTTGAAATTTGTATATAAGAGTTGAAGTGGACAAGCTCTTTGACATAAACATTCAAAAAGTTCCTGTGTCAATTCGTCATGACTTAAATTAACATTTATTACAAAATAAATGTCATATAAGAATTTGTGCTTAATTAATTAATATTCTCGAAAAGATGGTCTTCTAGTTCGATATATATTTTAAAGATCAAACTTGTCATGCATACCAACGCATTTTATGAATTGTGAATTTCAAAATGTGTAACATTTATCATATGCAAATAAACTCAAAGATGAATGTGAAAATGAAAATGTGAAAAATCAGAGCCCGTAGTCAAATTGACATTTAATACAATACATAATCGTTTATTTCACAACAACTGGAAATACATCTTATCTGTTTGCTTTTCTTTTGTGGTAATGGGGATGGGTACAGCAACGTGCTGGTTGTAACCCCCGTCACTAAATAATATATATACACAATAAATAATATATGAATTAGAGCTATTTTGTACAACTTGATAACTCATAGCGTTCGAGGTTTTTGGACATTTACTCTGAGTGGGGCAGATGATATTTTTAAACCGCTTTTGTTAAAACGAATACGACGTTTATATATTGGAATGATTCCTCGTTCATTTTCATACATTGCTGTTAAATGTCAAAGCAATTTGGATAAAGAATCGAATGATAATAGCCTAGAAGCCCAGCACTGGGCGACAACGTATATAAGTTGTAATGGTAAATTTATTGTAGTAATTACAACATAGAAGTTAACAAAATAGAAAATTTGACGAAAAGTTTAGCACAGCGGTCGAGTGATTCTACGCAACGGGTCACGGGTTCGATTCCCGCACGGAACATATATTTTGTATAACGTACAAAAAAATTACCCGGTTTGGGTGTATGTGAAATTCTGTGGTTGTGGTTTCACTCACGACACAGGATAACAATTTAAGGGTGAGGCGACGGTTACAAAAAGAAAAGGAACCAAAAAAAATACTTTTTTTTCCACGGGGGATGGTAGTGAATTCTCATAAGGGTTGCGCTACTATTGTAATCGTCTTAATAGCCCCTTGATACCACCCGCACCCACTCTACGTCGGTTGGTTATGTTGGACTCTAGCAGAAGGCTAGCCTACCAACTAAACACTACCTACAACCTTTGGTCGAGCAGAAGGCCTGGGACCTTATCGGTTTTGAACTAAAGCGGCCGCCCTTCAAAGCAGTGGGCGGTGAAATGAAAATACAATCATAAAGTTTTCTATGCGATTGATATGTCAAAACAGCTTTCTTTCCTCACTGAATTCGACAACAACACGTTTGAAGACATTACTGCGAACATGTCACCACGGGAATTTATTAGAAGCTACGAAGGACGTAGTCCTAATGGTGATCTCCGAGAATCCCGCGCTCTCGCCGACTGACACGGCGTGACACGTGTTTCCAGACTAAACACGGATCCAGTTACCGTAACAACATCTGAAGTAACAGTTCAGCTACGAACTAGCCAATCGTTGAATCTTGGGTTTCAGTGGAATTCACAAATAGTTAGGATCGGAAATGGTGAAATTGCTGTATATACCCTTGTTATTGAAGATTTGTGTAGTGATCGATTAAGAATACACGCGTCATTGTCTCTATGAAGTGCCTAGCCGCACCCTCTATATAACATTTTGCAAAATGTGAGGGTATAAAACAATTTTGCCTAAGCTTTTGGAAGTAAGGAGATGATTATTGTAAGTAATTTATATTTTGTGCTGCGCAATTTACGCTAAAATAAATTTGGGGATGACTTAGTAATAAATAACAGCGACTGCGCAGGATACTTATCGTCATTTTTCGGGTAATTCACACAATATCTTTATAAATTATAGCTTATGTGTTATTCTGATATATAAGCTATTATTGTAAAGTTTCATCAAAAAGATATGGGAAAACCTATACTATTGAAATGCACAAAAATGCAAAATAAATTCTATTTAAAGAAAATTAGTCAGCGCTAACAATCGCAATGTTAAAACAGACGTTATTGGTGTAAATTTAAACAGTGTTAAAGTTAACTGACGTTAGGTAAATATCCCGACTGCCGAGTTGCCCTTGAACCCGAGGGAGGGACGGGAATAGCGCACCTTTATGCTTGTTGTATTGGTAATCTGTAGGTGCAAGAAATTTATGTTTCGAAGTCCAGAGCTATCCACGATAATTCTGGTATATGGAGCTTACGGGTAATAAAATGAAGTTTTATAAAGAAATAAAAAAGCATGGACCGATCGTCGATTATGTTAAGGTTATTCTGTGTACAGGTGTTTGTCAGCTTGTAATGAATAATGGATGGCCTTGGCTATTATGTGTGTCGTTCAGTATATATTTTTACTAAGGGCAGGTGATATTTCATTTTGTATTATTAGCGAATCATATTCGCGAATTAGAAATTTGAAATTCGCATGTAGTTGGAATTAAATAAAATGTACACAGACAAAGACTTAAACTATATATTATTATGAAATAAACACAAGTGCTGATGTATGTGTGCGTCACAGCAGGCGAAATAAGGTGACAGTTCAGCATAATATTTGCTTGCAGTAAACAAGCAAATTGCAATCAGATGTAACCTTAGTATTTGCTATCGTCTTCGATAGGTTTTTTATAGAAAACTACAGAAGTCATGTCAGTTTCATGAAAGAATACTACAATTACGTGCCGCTGGGGGCGCTCTACAATCAATGCAATGCAAATCGTTTGCAAACAAATGTAAGCTCATGGTAATTACACTGAAAATGTACGTGAATTATTCAGCCAATGGCAGGCAGGGAAATTGTTTAACAGACAACGCAAGTGAATTGTCCAGTAAAGGCTCAACTGACAAAACTTTCGCGACGTGCTACCAGCAATAACGTATCGAGCGAACACGAATCATAAACTGATTTCTTTCACTCGAACTCAGTTCGATTGCTCAGCAAACACTCAGCGATATTAGTATGCTTAGCAATTCACACCAGCCCGCGTCAAATCGTAATGGTGTTTGCTTTGCACTCGTGTTTTACAGCCATTAGTTGTACGTACTGCCGAGCACACACGCTGGCTTACATTGTATGTACTGGCGCCAGCACATTTTGATGTATGACAAAAAAAATACGCGTAAAATGTACCAGC
Organism: Scirpophaga incertulas; assembly: GCA_036419045.1. Classification (NCBI taxonomy): domain Eukaryota; kingdom Metazoa; phylum Arthropoda; class Insecta; order Lepidoptera; family Crambidae; genus Scirpophaga; species Scirpophaga incertulas. Next base: position 96,774 of record JAYEAL010000128.1, read on the forward strand.
TCGTTCTATTTTTCCTCAATTCAGGAAAATACCTGAATGGCTTACCAGTAGATCATGACTGTCTGTGCTGTGACCTGCATCGAAAATGTTTCTGTAGCAAACTGGTCTGTTTCTATTTATACCTGTTCATCTGCAAACGAGCTGCCAGGAACTTGTCATAGTATGAATATGTATTATCATGAAATTAAAAATAAATTGCGCAAACTTTTCTTTGATGGAAGTTTCAGGCTATAAAATGTGATATTTAGGCTATTATGTCGTAGTGATAAATAAATGATTTACATAAATAAATGATTTATTTATGTATTAGAATTTTTTATAAATGGTATATATGAGTATCTTCTGTGTATGTATTAACATCTGTTTTTAATGTCTTTTGTACATTTACCGCTTTATATCTCTGCATCACCTGAAGGTAGACTGGTAGAAAATTCCTAAGGCATTAAGTCCGCCATTGTACAAAAAGTTCAAATATATAAAAAATTTAAAAATTAAAATATAAAATATATACCTATGAATATTTCTTACAAAGTAAGGCTTGTGTTATGGTATCTATGGTACCTGATAGAGATATTTTGATGGAAAGATCTATTAACAACCATAACTAAGGCTCAAATGCTCGCATTCATTACACAACACCTACCACCATCGACACTCGAACCCGAGACCTCTAAGATGGATATCTTGAAACCAGTGTATTAACCACTCCGCTGCGGAAGAAAGTATTAGTACCATTATTTTTAAATATAGAGTTGTAGAGTATACGTATTATGTAGTTTTATTATTAAGACTTAATCTGTATATGTTGCTGTAGTAGTATGTATTGTTGTTGTATGTATATTATGCGTGTATGTGTTTGTATATCTATGTGTGTGTGTGTATGTATGTATGATGTGTCGATGTATCTGTAATTTTATTCGTAGTATTAACTGATAATTAAGTTTCAATAAATAATTGTTAAGATTAGCATATAAGTCATATAGTTATAAAATACCACACTGTCGTATTAGGTATACTTAAACCTGTAAAGATAGTGTATGTGAATGAATAAATAAATAAATATTTTTGCTTTTTAGTTTATATATTTCTTTTTATTAATAATTAATTTGGTAGATTTCTATTGATGATTTGATTTGTTTTATCTTTTTTAATACTTTAAAGTTAGTTTTTATTACTACTTTTTTATATTCATGTTGTATACAATGTTTTAGTTACATCCCAGCTCATGGTTTGATTTAAGTATGTATTGTCGCCTGCTTGAATGTAAGTTGTGTTTGTAACTTTAATCTATACTTATATTAAATCTGTAGAGAGGTCAATTCTGTACATGAATTATAGTATTTCCAAAATAACTATCAGGGGGGAGTGGATATCGACAATGATGCCAAGAATGCAATCAGTAAAATATTTGTCTGTCTGTCTATCAGTATAACCGTTATAGAAACAAAAACTACTTGACGGATTTTAACGAAACTTGATACAATTATTTTTCATACTCCTGAGCTGGTTATAGTATACTTTTTATCACGCTGCAATCAATAGGAGCAGAGCAGTAGTAGGGAAATGTTGAGAAAACTGGAGAAGTTACTCCATTTTTTAAGCTACCGTCGCGTGTGTAACTTTAATGGTTAAAGCTACGCAGACATCATTTATGACGGAAAAGTTGTCACTAAAATTATATACGACAGCATATGTTTAAATTTTATGGTTGATTTACAATAACAGGTGTACTTCCGATAGCTTAGCAGTTCGAAGCTTTCTGATCATATTTGTCTACTCTTACGTTTATAACACTCTTAATCATTAAAAATGCTACCTAAAATCACGATTCCACGCGGACGAAGTCGTAGGCACAGCTAGTAATAAATAATTTAAGTGATAAAAGGGAGGAGTCTTGCGATATCGACTTTACGCGAGACGTTGCCGAGACGTCGCCGAGACATTACTCACACCACGTGCCGATCGTAGACGGAGTGTGTCGTGACTCATTTTCTTATTATAGGCCAGCCCTTCTCGATATCCCTAAGGGCAGACAAATGTGCTCGTAATCTTAGCGAGGCATTTAAACTTTATGATATGACAGAACATATGTGCGAAATGCATTAAAGATATGGTATGGAAAGATATTGTCAACACTAAATAGACGCAGTACATACTCTGGGCCTTATTTAAACCCGGAGGTAGAGTAAATAAGCAATGTTAATGTTTACTCCTTCCCAATATTATAAAAGACGTCGGAGCTATTACAAAGAAACTTCGGTGGCGCTGTGGTCACTGGTCTTTGAGTCGGATGATTCGGGAGTCCTAGCGTCGATCTTGCCATGTGCCTGTGGGGTTTTCATTTGAATATCATATGTACATTTATCTGATGCTCCTACGCCGAAGGAAACTATCGTGAGGTAACCTGCATACAACTGTAAAGATAGTCAAAGATGTATCAACTAATTCGCATGGACCAGCGTGGTTCACTAAGGCCCTAATCGTTCTAACATAGGCCCAGTGTTTCTCGGTGAGGACGTATAGGAACTGTGATGAATGATAATTAATGGGTCGATCGTGTATCATATAATTAGAATTCGTGATTGTCAAATTATTGGACTATGTTTTTTAGGCAATGTTGACACAGTGCTAGCGTTAAGAAGTACCGTCGAGTCAGTTGGGCAAGACTAAAAAATAAATATTATATATCGTTAACTAGTGACGGCGGGCCGATACAGGCCGTTAGCGTGCACGTGAATGGTCTAGCCTTTCCATCTCGCTCTACCACATGAGTATCCTATGTTAGTCTTCTCTCGCATTGTCTATGTAGCGTAAGCGGAATGCCTTTTTTATTGGCAATAAGCATTTTTATTAAGACGATTGCGTCTACAACAAAAATTAGTAAGATGAAATAAAACAATAATAGAATAGATTTCCCCTTTCTTCTACACCGTCAACCCATCTAGTCCAAACGATGAAAGTAGGTAGCTTATTAAATTATATTGGACGAAACGAAATCTTCCGGAGAGTGCGTTTCTGTACAGTTGCAGGCAAAATGTGGAACTACTTTTCTTATAATATTTATAAATTTGTTAGCAAATATTCAAAATGAAAATGCGATGATAATGGGAAAGAGTTGTTATATTTTTGCATACCATTTTTATACTTTGACTTTGTATACTTGTATACCATACCATTGTATACTTTTTTTTTTTGTTTCCCTGAGGAAAATGCATTAAATTGCATACCCCGGCTGTGGCGAGCCGGCGGTTATGTGGGGCTCTCCTCCCCAGAAGGGGGAGGCCTACCCACTAAAAACCTCAGGGATGGCCTTCCTCAGGCATGAAGGGAGCCCCCGGGAACTTACCAAGCTACTTCCGGGATCCCCCAGGCTCCGCTCCCCCGTCGATACAGGGGAGCCCTCCTCGGGGGTGGCTACACTACCTCCCCCGGTCTCCTCCACCGACGACGCCCCCCGGCCACGGAAGGGGCGGCGGCGCCGCAGCTGTGCTACCGAGCCCGGCGCCGCCTTCTTCGAGCGGGATCGGCCATCTCCCGGCCCCGCTCGGTGGCCTCCTTCTGGAGCAGCACTGCTTTACAGAAGGAGGCCACAGCCCTCCAACCTCCCTCGTCCGCCAGCATTGCCACAATCAAAGCCGGCGGAGACAGATCTCGCCCGATCTCTGCGACCAAGACTCGGCGCTCGGAGGCCCACGCGGGGCACTCCGCCAGCGTGTGCTGGGCCGAGTCGAGGTCATACCATTGTATACTTGCAATTGATATATCATGAATCTGCCTAACCTAATTAGAGAAAGAAAGAAAAACATTTATATATAAGAAATACATTTATTTACCACACAACGATGGCAACAATAGTAACAACACAAATAATCACTGGGCACGGAGCATTCAAGTCATATTTGTACCGTTTCAAACTAACAAACAATGATAAATGCCCTTGCGACTACACGCAAATACAGACACCACTACACCTACTAAATGATTGCCCTAGATACGCTAGAATTAGAAACGACTACACAACAGCCTGTAAACTTTGCCGCATAAACCCGAACGATCTAACACAAGTAGCATCAAAGGAGAAAACCAGAAAGGCATTCACACAACTAACCCACAATATAATCAACACCCTTAAGATATTCAATAACCCACAAACAACAACATTATTAACTAACCCAGTGACAGCAACACAAACATAACAAAGATACACAACGATATATGTACATGTGGCTGTGTACTGAAAAACAAAGCAGCAAGGCACTCCCATAGGAAACATGCAGGATATGTTATAATAATAAATGCCCAACCACTAATTAAGTAAACTCCTTTTAGTACAATAAGTTAGCCCTAAGTTAATTATTATAAAAAACCAGTTACAATCTAACGGAAATCGCCGGATAAATAATGATTATTTATAATTAAGTTGATTAAGCAACATCTGTATATACCGGTGCGACTCAAATCGGTTCGACCCGAACCGGTGCGACCCGACCCGAACCGAACCGGTGCGACTCGACCCGAACCGAACCGGTGCGACCTGACCCGAACCGAACCGGTGCGACCCGACCCGAACCGAACCGGTGCGACTCGACCCGAACCGAACCGGTGCGACCTGACCCGAACCGAACCGGTGCGACCTGACCCGAACCGAACCGGTGCGACCCGACCCGAACCGAACCGGTGCGACTCGACCCGAACCGAACCGGTGCGACCTGACCCGAACCGAACCGGTGCGACCTGACCCGAACCGAACCGGTGCGACCGACCCGAACCGAACCGGTGCGACCCGAACCGATGCGACCTGAACCGGTGCGACTTCAAACCGCTGCTATATCAAGCCTAACCGGTGCTTTCGACACGAGTAACAAACATTAATATTTGTATATAACCTCTGCAAGCAAACTTAATGGCGATTATTTCTGAATAAAAAATTAAGTTGATTAATACTTTATTATATAATTTAACTCCTTTTAGTACAATAAGTTAGCCCTAAGCTCAAAAACTTAACTTAACAAATTTGTAAACGAAACCATTATATTATTTTATAACTAAAAACATCACTTATTATTATATAACTTCGGCAACTTAACAAATTTGTAAACGAAACCATTATATTATTCTGTAACTAAAAACATCACTTATTATTATATAACTTCGGCAGACTTAATAAATTGTAAACGAAACCATTATATTATTCTGTAACTAAAAACATCACTTATTATTATATAACTTCGGCAGACTTAATAAATTGTAAACGAAACCATTATATTATTTTATAACTAAAAACATCACTTAGAATTATGAATTATATAACTTCGGCAAACTTAACTTAACAAACTTGTAAACGAAACCATTATATTATTTTATAACATCACTTATTATTATATAACTTCGGCAAACTTAACAAATCTGTAAACGAAACCATTATATTAATTGTAACAAAAAACATCACTCATTATTATATAACTTCGGCAAACTTAACAAATTGTAAACGAAACCATTATAATTATCTTGTAACTAAAAACATCACTTATTATTATATAACTTCGGCAAACTCAACTTAACAAATTTGTAAACGAAACAATTATTAAAACATTATTATTAAACTCATAACTTAAAAACATTATTGTATAACATTAGAAACATCCCGCAAATGTATGCGGGATGGAATAAGTAGCATAAATAAATAAACGCAATTACGCAACACTATCACCACCAGTACGGATGAGACGAACAAGTACCAAATCGCATGTGAGTCTCATCCCGTACTTTGTCGGCAAACAATAATAGGCATTCTTAGTAATAAGTTAACTTTAATTAACATGTAAATAATCACACTAGCTATAACAAAAATTGTACTTAGAACAAACAACTATAACTATATGCCTAGAATTTAAGAACTATTGCAGAACAAGACAATATACTCCCCCGTAGAGTGGTGTAACTCTATGGGGAAAACTTAAAAAAAAAAAAAAAAAAAACAATACATAAGAATAACATATACTGTTGCATGATAATGAAAAAGTACATCTAAAAGTCCATTTTGACATAGGTCATTCCTATACATCTTATACAGATGCAATATCTGTCAAAATTTCATAGTTTTGACAGATAATCGCTAACGATTATACATGTCGAAACAGGCTTCATAGATTGTGATTGCACATTGTTTAATTTACAGTTTAATTTTATCAATTAATTTCAAAGAGTCACCATCTCTCAAGACTCTGGTTCGAATCCAGTTGGGGGCAGATGTTTGTGTGATGAATGTGAGAATTTGTTCTTCAGTCATGGTAAAATGTATGTCTATCCCTTAACACAAGATTTATTGAGCTTTCTTTGGGCTACGCTAATGTAAGGGTAATAAATATTTATTTAATTTATTATTAAGCCTAAATATTATTAAGCCTAAAAACTTGTTACATAACTTTTTTGCATGAAATTTAATTTTATAATTTTTGTTACTCTTTCACGTCTAAACATCTGAACGGATTTGCATAAATCACCACGTAGGTACTAGATTAATAAATAGCCTACTATTTAATCTAGAAATTTGAAATATTTCCTGTGAAAACGATATATTTAACTGAATTTCACGAGGACGAAGTTGCAGGCAAAATGCTAGTAATAGGTACTTATAGTATTTAAAGTAAATGCTACAGTTAGTGACACCATATGAAGATTTTTGAATTTACCGCATTTTTTCGAATCACGCCTTTATTTGCCAGAGTTTAGTCAAATCAAATAAGCTGATAAGAAGAATAGGCGCAAGAAACTTATCAGCTTTATCAAAAGTAATAACAACAAAAAAAGGAAAACAAATACATATTTACAATTTAGAATTAATTTTTCAATATCAAGCATTAGTGTAAATCAGGCTTCGGTTTCTGAAAATAAATATCGAATTATTAATTTATTCTTATTTTCATCAATATATACTAAGAAAATAAAATTTTCTTACGTTTAATTTTGCTGCAAGCGAAATAAGAATTAATTTACCAGTATACAGATAAAAATATGACATTTATAAATTAATTTAATATAATTTGTTTTATAATTTTAATTCATTTACTTGCTATTCTTTTAAACAGTTTAAATTAAAACGCAGTTTGTGATAGACTGTACCTCGTCTAGACGTCTCATTACATCTGTGGGTCCCTCCGTCTTGGCTGACAGACAGACAAGACAATGCGTAATCCTCGCAGGCCCAGCCATGTGGCCTCTATCTAATTCTGGACAAATTGATACTAATTTAAAAGGTGTATTCTACTAAATAGCTAGAAATTTGCAAGTAGGTTATTTATTATAAAATTAAATTCAACTGAATTACAAATGTATTGTACATTTGAGTATGATTGATATATTGTATGATACTAAATATTAATATTAATTAACTAGCTGTGCCCACGACTTCCTTCGCGTGGAATCGTAAATTAGGTAGCATTTTTAATGACTGACAGTGTTGTTATAAACGTAAGAGTAGACAAATATCATCAGAAAGCTTCGAACTGCTAAGCTATCGGGAGTTACATGTGTTATTTGTAAGGCAACCATAAAAGATAGACATATGCTTTCGTCGGATATTTTTCATACAATTTTAAGGATAACATTTACGTCATACATGATTTCTGTATAGCTTTAACCATTAAGGTTGCACACGCGATGGAAGCTTAAAAATGAAGTAACTTCTCCCGTTTTCCCAACATTACCCTTCATTGCTCTGCTCCTATAATATTAGACAATTAAAAAAAATTAAAACCAAAACCGTCAAACAGTTCAGTGACAGAGAAGCTGAAACAACATGACATACGCGATGCCAACATTGTCACAGACTATAAAAAGATAATCTTTACTAATATTATAAATGCGAATCTTTGTAAGTATGGATGAATGTTTGTTACTCTCTCACGTTAAAACTACCTAAAGGATTTTAATGAAACTTTACAATAATATAGCTTGTACATCATAATGACATATATGCTACAATTTATAAAGATATTGTGTGAATTGTTTAAAATATGATGATAAATGTCAAGTAAAAAGGCAAAATCAACCATCTGTGCAGACGAGGTCGCGAGTACCAGATAGTATAAAATAAATAAACAGCTTGCAGTACCAATTAATTTGCTAAGCAGCGAAATCTGTTTAATTTTTTATCAAAAACACTCACTTAACTTTTTGCCAGGCCTCTTATCGCCCTACATCCTTAACGTATCACACAAGCTTACTACGAGCACTTAGAATCGACTTAAAACTAGGTTTCAAGAGAGACAGAGCTATAAACGTATATAGCGTCATCTCACACTGACTGTGGGTTTAACATTGTCATAAGCGGTAGTAGTAGGTGTAGTGAGTCAGCGCGCAAACTTGTAAGATGCGCAGGAGTCAACGGAAGCCCCTAATCTATGCATTAGCTGATCATGCGTGGCATGTGCTGAACTGTGTGTTCCGGCTTATGTTATAAAATATCCAAGAATGTTAAGCACATTACTTAAAAATATTTTAATTTTATTTAACTAAATTATAGTCAACATATATAGATAAGAAAATAGATCTCAGTGGCGTACACTCGAAGAGGCCTATGTCCAGCAGTGGACGAAGAGGGGCTGATGATGATGATGATAGTCAACATGTTGATCTATGTATAGTTGTGCCATGCCTGTTGAGGGTCTGTAATAAGATAATGTATCCACTGTTTAAAACTTCATCCACTACTTGCAAACTAATGTCTCCAATTACCTACAGCTTAACTGTTATTATCAGCTTAGCTTATTAAGTTAAGTATTACAGTAAAATGAAGATTATATGCTTTTATACTCGTTAATAAATTAAATCAGTATCTAGTAGTGTTTCTAATTAAATTTAAAATCTGTGTAATAATTATATTGTTACTTAAAAACACTAATTGTAGGAATCATAAAACATGAGAATTAGAACAAAAGTAGAGTTTCAAAGATATTAAAAATAGAAGGATTAGAACAAAATTATTATAGTGAGTATAATTAATACGGATTAAAATATAAATAGCTGAATACGGATTAAAGTATAAATATAAGAAAAATGCATTCTCGGAACAGAATATTTTCCTTATTTACTAATATAAAACATGAAATTTATTTTAAAGAATTGTTCGGCTGGCTTATCCCATAGAAATCTGTCTGATAGCATCGGTATCCGAATGATTTCAAAACAAAGATAAGAACCGCGCCAAATTTTTAAATCCACATAATTAGCATGGATCAAAGAAACTCTGTAAATTGGAAAACGTATTTAATTGCTTAAATAATGCTGCACCTTGACGTAACCACACCGAATAAGGCTAGTCTATTTCGAGGGCCCATCGAAAACAAACCATAATATCACAACGCGGGTATTGTGTGTGACGTAAACGTTAGGAAGCGTTATTGCGCACGCGCAAGTTACTGCGAACCGTGACCAATCGGCGATGCATACACATTTTCATTAGCACATGTTTTTCTCGATGGAGTATTTTTTTTACATACCTATTTATTAAGGCTTTTCACCAGGGAGTAAGGGGTATTTATACTACCTCTGCTGGAAAGTAGCAATATTTGAAGTAATGTTCAGTTCAGTAGCAATGTATATTGGTCCAAATTAATCAATAAATATAACAAAATCAGAAAATGCCTTTATATACACTTATTGACATCAAACAAATATAAAAACAAATAAAGCAATTAAAAAAAGGTCTGTGGTCTCGACATTGGTACGAATCGAATAATTCGGGATGCTGGGATCGATTCTGCTATGTACGTGAACGTGATTTTGTTTTTTGAATTTCCCATGTACATTTATCTGACGCTTTACGGTGAAGGAAAACATCTTGAGGCATGTACCTGCAAAGAAATGATCAATCAATGGGTCAGCGTGGGCTCCGCACTGGGCTCGTGACCCTTGGTGGAGACCTATATATGAGTTATATTTCTTACACTTCCACCAATTAGCATAGCCCAAAGGAAGCTCTGTAAAGCTTGTGTTATGGGATCTAGGGTAACGGATAGACATACATATATTATACATATGTAAATAAATTTGGTATAAATATGCTGCTGCTGTTTACCGACTTGCGCTGACCCGCGGTCTGTTCATAGACAGCCCTAAAACTCCTATAAGTTCCAATTAAATTCAATAGGTATGGAAATCCTTTGGGGAGTTTATCGATTATGGGTCATCTGGTAACTCCATCTTAGCTATTTTGTGGAAGGACTGAGTGACTTTACATCTTATGTAAAAAGTTGATACCGTATATTCTGTTTTTGTGGAGATTGCAGATATGCTGGGAACCGCATCATAAAGGATAATGTAACATTTTAATGGTAAAAGTATTTTTCTAATTGATTTAGTACATTTTGAGTTAATTTAATAAATATTCAGATAATACCTCTATATATAATAAATATTAGAGGTATATATTAAAATACAACTGCACTCTTGTAAGATAAAGCATGAGTATTAATTTATAAACAATAGCTTAATAAACTGTAAAAATTATGTTTATGAAAGTTGATTTCCCCAATAGTTATCTCCTTCGAATACGCTCGGTGTGTCGTACTTACAGCGCCGTGACTAATGTCTTCCTACTGGATTATATTTGGAAGTCGCTTCCTTCACCGCTGGCGCTGGTAAGCGTCGATGGAGGGATTGAAAATATTGTTGCAAGGCTATTAGTGATAGGTAATATAGATCAATCACCTACATACATAGGCATATCATAGGTCAAAACATACAATTCTAATCTTCCAGTTTTTGCCGACACAAAGCATTCTAACTCTCCAAAGACTTACAAAACAAGACAAGACAAAGAGTACGAAAGCTCAAATTTTACTATGAATAATTTGGTCTTTGTCTGTGAAAATATAGTAATTTAATCAGAGACTTTATAATTTCGATTTGTTACAAAACACATTAAAATACTAGTGAGCTAAGTTAAAAATTACGCACAAGATTCATATACTGATATTTTCAATCGAGTATATAATATTTCATAGCTTACGGTTGTTCTAAGACTATTTTCAACGCCATTGTGAGCTGATGATAATGTGAAAAATAACGTCATAGTAAATTTATTTCATAGTACAGTTATTCAAAGTACTACAAATAAAATTGTGAAAATGTTTTCTACATGAAATTTGTATGATTATTAATAAAATAGAAAGTTATATCAACTTCTTTTAAAAAAACTTAAATTTCATTAATATAAAATGTGATTGCAATTTTTTTCTTATAAATTAAAACGTGACTTTTACTTATGAAACTTTTTATTACCAACCTGTGCGTAATTTGAACAAATGTAAATTATTTTATTTTTGTTGGTAATGGAATTGTAAACCTAATATTAGTAAATTATTTCAACAGTATTAAAAACTGAAAATAAAAAAATTATATTAAAAAAAAATATATTGTATCTGTTTTTTTTTATGGATCAGTTACACATATAGAATCTATATACTATATACGCCCAAACCGGAACATTTCTGCAAGTTATACAAAAAATTGTTATACAGATTAGCATGAGATTAAACTTAACGGGGATTATATATCTAAGACCATAAGACTATAGGGCCATGCTACGAAGCATCAATTTTACGCCGGTGGCTAGTAAAACTTCAAAAGATATTTTCTGTGAACTTTAGAAAACGTTTTCAGCAGGCTGAAACGTCGTTTCAGGCCGTTTCAGAAGTAAGCTCTTTCACATACAAAAAAATCTAAATATACACCCAAGTTACAGTAGTTTTCAGGCGCCTGAAAACATTTTCAGTACGTTTCAGGCTACCCTCTATCCAATGCCGCAATAACCTGAAAACCCGTTTTCAGGCGTTTTCAGGACCCCTTATGAGCCATTAAGCCTACTTCAGTAAAAGGACATAAATTTCAATAGGAGTGAAAGAGATAGCAATAGTAGAAAGAGACAGAGATAGTTAGAAATTCGAGAAGTATTAGAATGAGAAAACATTTTTCATTAGAAAGAGATAAGACAAACACAGAATATTCGAGAAAGATAGTACGGAAACATTCGAGTATTGTGTATCGAGAATATTCGAGTTATCGAGACAGTTATACTCGAAACGTCTCGAACGCGCGACGTATTGGACTACACATTCGAGTGTGTCCGCGAATGTTCTGGCAAGAGTGGCAAGTATCTTAGGGGACTATATAAGGCTGTGTCCGGCCGCCGGAAGAGTATTGTTTTGCGATACAGTGCGAAAACATCTAAGTGATATTGGAGAACTAAGAAGCGACTTTCAGTGCTTTCAGTGAAGTGATTAGTGACTGTTAGTGTGGTAATTAATAAAAGTTCAGTGTTTTGGTAGACCGCCGTTTAATTTACTGACCCCAGCTCGTAACAATATCATCAAGCTCATGGGAACGATTGATTAGGCCGAAGACTCAAAAAGAGGGCGAAATGTGAATGCTCCTTTTAATATTTAAGACCAACCTTTTGGACCAAAACAACAGAGTTTTCGAGTGGGTAGTATTTAATACTCTATGACTTAATGTTTTTTTTTCATATTTATATAATTTAAAAATCAAAGTTAGAAATACAAGATAAATACAAAAATATACTCATAAGACGTATGAAAGGCTACTCCCGTGGAGGTAGTCAGAGATCAGTTTTCCACTTGCAACGATCCAAACATACTTCCCTAACTTCCTCTAGTTTCTTTCACGCACGCTCCCCGTCACCGGTACTCTCGACCTGATTTTCTTTCAGTATTTCACCTATTTGGTCCAAGTATGTTCGCTTAGGCCCTCCCCTACAAAAAGGCCCAACATTTGCCTTAAAAAATTCTTTGCCAGTCGTCTTTCGTCCATGCGTTGCACGTGTCCAAACCATATGAGCCTTTCTCGATTTTTGTCACTACATCTTCTGTCCCTTATCAAACTATTTTGCAATATATCCTGCAAAAAAGTAAAATAGGTCATTAACCTTAAATCTAAATAAAGGATGAGGACGAGGAAAATGCTGTTTCTCGTGTCTCCAGTGGCGTACCTGTAGAAAAGGTACACCAGAATAAGTTAGCATCATAATTACAATGAACACCTCTCACTGACAGCCATAGCTTTCAGACAAATCAATTTCCCACAAATCAAACTAATTGAAAGCGGGGCGCGTGCTTTCTATGAATAGAACAGAGAAAGCTTCCCTTGGAGCACAAAAAGCTGTCCGAAAAACTCTCGTTAGCTATTAGCAAGAATGCATAGAGTAGAAACGAATGGATTCCATGCATCCTCGACTTTATTGCCAATTAGTGTTGCAGATGTGTGGGTTTTCGAACTGCAATTGACTGAACATGCTTACTATCCGCCACGTGCAAAATAAGTTTGGCAGGGAAAATATCCGACTAATATTTTAAGCGTGAATGTTTGTTACTCTTTCACGTAAAAACTACTGAATGGATTTAAATGAAACTTTACAATAATATAGCTTATACATCAGAATACGCTACGCTAATATAGCTGCTCGAAATCTAATCCAGCGTAGAAGAAGTCGCGGGCACCAACTAGTGTTTCATATGCCACAAATAAAGACTGTGCGAAGAATCTCAGTGAGGATGACGTGTGATAGAGAAAAGAGAATGAAGATATATAGATATAGTTGCGCCGACCTTGCCTAAGGATAGGGCAATTATATTATGTTTTATTGTATTTATTTTATAATCTATGCGTGTGGGCAAATTTATTATTCTATTGATTCTAATTATAAAAATTCAAATGATAGTACGACAATATACTTAATAAAATTATGTTTTATGATCCAAAGTAACATAAATGCAAGATGTCGGACTGTCTGCGGAAATTGAAAACGTCAGAAATAAAACAAGGCAAGAGATGCCAAATGCGGAATTTGGAATGTACGGGAATGTCGGGAATCGAACCCGAGTCTGTAATCGGCGGATACGGCTCAGATTACTGTTTACGATGTTGCTCGGAAACTTGTATAGATTCCGACAGAACATAAGAGAATACTCCTTTGAACTTTAGTGGTAAGACCTATTTCGATTGTACACTGATTAGCTAGATGTGCGGCTGGCAGTACTCTAAATAGTTTCAATTTTCCAGCGAAATGTCTCTAATTTGTAACATTCTCGAATGACATACGGAAATTGTTCGATATAACATTTATACAAGTATTCTATTATAAAAAAAAAGTATTTTATTTTATTTATTGTTAGTTAATATTATACATGATTATTATTAGTTTTTTATTTTTTTTTGTAATTGGACATACTTTTAATTAATATATGACATGACTAATCTATAAATATTGTATGATACAAGTTTGTATGTTAGAAATATATATGTATATGGAATTGAAAAATTCATAACCAAACTTTGTATTAACAGTTAAACATAGTATTATAAGATTTAATTATCCAAATTAACCATCTATATTAATATTATAAAGAAGTAAAGTTTGTGTATTTGTATATTTGTTAAATTGTAAGGGGTAATCTCGGGATCTACTGAACCGTTTTTAAAAATTCTTACACCAATAGAAAGCCACATTATTGCCGAGTGTCATAAGTCAAAAAATAAGAAGACTTTTACGTGTAGTCCGTTTATAAAGTGAATCGGTTTAATTCGGTTCGCGTTCGTGCTCGCTTCGGCGATCATTAATATTATGCCCAACGAAGTGGGCACGGGTCAGCTAAGTAGTCTATATATATACACATATAAATATACCTGTATAATAAATTATAACAACAATGACTAAGGTACAATTGCTCGCATTCATCCCGCAAACATCTGCCCCCGCAAACACCGGGACTCGAACCCGGGACCTCAGAGATGGCGACACCTAGAAACCGGTATATTACCAACCACTCGACTACGGAGGTCGTTAAATCCAAACCAATAAAATACTATCAAATTTTCTATTTATTATATTAAGAATATGATATAAATGTAATAAATGTCCGTATTAAAACGTACCTATGTTGCCAATATACACACGATTTAGACAAGAACATACAGAATAAAAGAATTCTCTAAGATTAATGATAATTAAAATTTAAAATTAGAACAATTTCAAACATCCTCCTCTAACCATTAAAAATGTCGTGTCCAATCAAATATTGAGCACGCGTTCGAAATCCGAACGGGAAGCGGATATGTGGGCGCCATCTTGGCTTTTTATATTCATATTCCCGCCACGTCTAGGCTGGAATTAAAAATAAATCCTCTTTTCATCTTTCGGCGACAAATCTCTGCGGTATAATAACTTCCTATATTGTCGTTTGATGTTCTTTGTGCGGGTAACACTAGAAGGATGCTATATCTTGCATTATATTCGCTGTATATTGTATTTAGATTGAATGAAAGTTTTATTGAAAATCGAGGAAGCTAGGGTACTATGCTTGGGTCGAAGCAAGGGGAAAACTGTGATCTCTGCCTACCCCCATGGGAAAAGTAACATATACATATATATGTATATACATATGCAGATGTGTAATACCAATTAATATATTTAATTTATTAAAGATTTATTATTATTAATTATTATATGGATGTACATTGTATTTGTTACATAATGCAGCAGTTGCAAGAATCTTAAAACATTGTATTTCACTATATTGTTACATATTGTTCGAAGATATAGCGTCTAAACTGATTGAAAGGTGTATCCCAAGTTGAATATAATATAGAAGTTAAATATAACTCCTTAAAATTAGTAAGCTGTAAAAAAACAGATTATTTTTTACACGCTTCCCCTCGATATATCCGTAAAAAATCACCGTGAAACGACGTATCGAGTATCGACGTCACAGTCGAAGCACCCATTACGATACTTGGCGAAATTCACTCGCTTATAATGCTATTTTGAACCTTAGTCCCCATTAATAGCGGTGGCGGTTTGTAGAAGGTGGAAGGATCGCATGACAAATGTCATCTCGTATTTTGACGTTCGAAATAGCGTTTCCGTTACGGGTAACATTGAGATTCTTAAGCGAATTTGATTTTCATATAATTATCATAAGCCAGCGTCTAACTGCATCTTGGCATAAGGAAATTTATTTATAATTGAAAGAATTTAAAGTACAGAAACATTTAGTAATGCTAAAGGAATTATTCTTGACATTCCAATTTACTTAAATAATAATTGCTTAAAGTCTCTGTATGGTTGTTGCTAAAGCTTGTATGGATGTATGTTTGTTATTCTTCCACGTAAAAATCACTGAATAGATTTTAATGAAACTTTACAATATTATAGCTTACAGATCAGGATAACACTTCAATCTATAAAGATGTACACCACGCTAATGTAGCTTATATATATTATACTCGAAATACTAATCCGGCGCAGACAAAGTCGCGGACACCGGCTAGTTTTGTAGTAAGTCGTATCGATGCAAATGCTTTTGCTTGTCTTATACAGTTAACGCATTTCACAAATGCATTGTGAAATGCGTTATCTGTATAAGACAAGCAAAAACCATTCGCACTTTCAAAACTTTAATCAGTCATTATTTAACGCTATGATTTGCTCGTTATGTATATTTTACGTGGTATATAATTATATATGCATTAATTTATTAATTAATGTATTTCGTTTATATATTTGATAACTTATACATAACAATCTTTGCACGTACCTATTTAGTTTTTTAAATCCTCTCTATCTTAAAGTGACCTGTAAGAGATCTTAACGAGAATTTGCCATATATCTATTTATGCTAATGTTATAAAGAGGATAGTTTTGATAGTTTTTTTTGTTTGTTTGCTTGTTTGCATTGAATAGGCTCCGAAACTACTTAACCGATTCAAAAATTCCTTCACTGTTGAAATGCTACATTATCTGTAATGAATATAAATTTTATTAAATTTCAAAAAGGTTGTGATCTATACTAAAACTCCAATATTGTAACCCAAGATGTGAAAAAATTAGCAAAAAACTTTCTTATATCGCGTGCGCTGCGAAAAATATTGATTATATAACAAAATAATCTACTACGTTTTTGCAGAACATACATATCTATAATAAATATCGCGACAGCCTATACCTAACTATTATAGTTAAGACACAATAAGTGATTTTTCATCATAAATAATTTATAAATGCCAACGCTATAAAAGGTTTTTTTATTTATACTTTAGAATTAATCCTTATCAACATATATAAGTTTGCTTCAATACCATTGTATAACTTTTTGAATGGGGAACATGCAACTATGATATTTATGAAAATTTTGTTATTAATATGCTAAAAAAAAATATAAAAGTAGGGCCACTGCAAGGTTTATATTTAAAACTAGACGTCGCTTGCTTGCCGCGGGGTGCAAGCACCCCGCGGTGGGGTGGTCCATCCTGACTGTTTTTTGAAAGAAAGGGTGGTCTGTCAAAATTAGTGTGAAAATGTCGTCTTTTTTGTCACAAAAATCAAATAAAGTACAAAACTGTGTACGGTCGTAAACACGCTAAGAAGCTCACGGTGTTCGTGGTCGCGTGATTGCCGCGAGGTGCGCGCACCTCGCGGTGAGGTGGTCTGCCCTGCCTTGAAAAAAAATTGGCAGTCGGTCAATAATAAAAAGTAAAAAATTGTCTCCAGTTATGTCGCAAAAAACTAAAAAACTCTGTGCAGATGTAAACACACTAAGAAGCTCACTGCAAATGTGGTCGCGTGAGTGCCGCGAGGTGCGCGCACCTCGCGGTGGTGTGGTCTATCCCACTACTGAAAAAAAAAATTGGCGGTCGTCGAAAATTGGTGAAAAAATTGTTCTCATTTAAGTCAAAACAAACTGAAAAAGCGTGTGCAGTTTAAAATACACTAAGAAACTCACGGCGCTGGTGGTCGCGCGAGTGCCGCGAGGTGCGCACACCTCGCGTGGTGTGGTCTATCCACTACTGAAAAAAAAAAATTGGCGGTCGGTCGAAAATTGGTGAAAAATTGTCTCCATTTAAGTCAAAACAAACTGAAAAAGCGTGTGCAGTTTAAAATACACTAAGAAACTCACGGCGCTGGTGGTCGCGCGAGTGCCGCGAGGTGCGCGCACCTCGCGGTGGTGTGGTCTATCCCACTAATGAAAAAAAAAAATTGGCGGTCGGTCGAAAATTGGTGAAAAATTGTCTCCATTTAAGTCAAAACAAACTGAAAAAGCGTGTGCAGTTTAAAATACACTAAGAAGCTCACGTCGATTGTAGTCGCGTGAGTGCCGCGAGGTGCGCGCACCTCGCGGTGGTGTGGTCTATCCCACTTCTGTTAAAAAAATTGGCGGTCGGTAGAAAATTGGTGAAAAATTGTCCCCATTTAAGTAAAAAAAAACTGAAAATGCGTGTGCAGTTTAAAATGCACTAAGAAGCTCACGTCGATTGTAGTCGCGTGAGTGATGTGGTCTGCTCCACTTTGAAAAAAAATTGGCCGTCGGTCAATAATAAAAAGTAAAAAATTGTCTCCAGTTATGTCGCAAAAAATTTAAAAAGTCTGTGCAGATGTAAACACACTAAGAAGCTCACTGCAAGTGTGGTCGCGTGAGTGCCGCGAGGTGCGCGCACCTCGCGGTGGAGTGGTCTATCCCACTTCTGTTAAAAAAATTGGCGGTCGGTCGAAAATTGGTAAAAATTGTCTCCATTTGTGTCAAAAGAAACTACAAAACCGTGTACGGTTGCAAAAACACAAAGAAGCTCACGGTGAGTCTGGTCGCTTGAGTGCCGCGAGGTGCGCGCACCTCGCGGTGGTGTGGTCTATCCCACTACTGAAAAAAAAAAATTGGCAGTCGATCTAAAATTGGTGAAAAATTGTCTCCATTTAAGTCAAAACAAACTGAAAAAGCGTGTGCAGTTTAAAATACACTAAGAAGCTCACGTCGACTGTAGTCGCGTGAGTGCCGCGAGGTGCGCGCACCTCGCGGTGGCGTTGCTCACAATGCGTTTTTCAAATAATATATTGTACAGTTGCAAAGCGGTACAAAAGATTATCGAGGTAAGTAAAAAAAAAAAAAAAAGAAATTGTCATTTTACTATACCGCACATTTGGGTCCGTTCTACTCTTAAAATCCTTTCATTTGATACCCATATAGCGAAAATCGCAAAAAAAATGTCAGTCGCCATGTTGGATCGGCGGCCATATTGAAATTTTAGAAACTTCACTAATGGCGTCGTGTTCTACTCGTCAAGACTTTCATTTCATTGATACCCATAAAGCCCGGGTTGGAAAACGAAAGCGGTCCGCCATTTTGAGAGCGGCGGCCATTTTGATTTTTTTCAATGTTCTAACGCGGCTGTATTAGACACTTGAAACCCTTTCATTTGATACCCATGAAGCATGGGTTGGAAAACAAAAGCTGTCCGCCATTTTGAGAGCGGCGGCCATTTTGAATTTTTTTCAATGTCTCTAACGTGGCTGTATTAGACACTCAAAACCCTTTCATTTGATACCCATATTGTAGGGATTACAATACAAATGATACTTGGCCTTTTTGGACCGGCGGCCATATTGGTTTTTTAACGTTGCCACCAATTTGCTTCGATAGTGCTGAAAAAATTGTTTCATTCGATACCCATATCACCGTACCGGGATTGAAACCTGCAAGAATATAACAAAAAGAAAATATTTACCATTACAAAATGGCCGCCAGCGCCGCCGCCATCTTGAAAATGTCAAATGTCAAATTTTTCCAGTGTAGTAGACTAAACCGCTCACCGATTGGCGGTAACTGCAGGCGCGCAACTGTCATCGGTTCGCGTCAAAAAAATTCATAAAGTCGCCGAAACCGAAATCTGCCATGGCGCCCAGTGTTGCCATATATCTGGCCCAAAATGGTGGTAGAAATGATCAGCGAGGCCCGATCGACCCGGCCATGTGAAAAAAAATCGAAAAACACGCGATTTACGTTCTCCACAAAATCTGGGAAATTACCCCAAAATCGGGGTAAATTACCCCACCGATCAATTCTCCCCACCGAGCACTACAAAAGGTCACCCGGGGTTGTCAGTCGAAAAACGCCGGCAACCGCGCGAAAACCGCGATTTAATTTTTTCGAAATTGCAACTTTTTACAAAATGGCCGTCGGCGGCGCCGCCATCTTGAAATGTCGGAGTTTCGGATTTTTCCCAATATCTGCACCGTATACGGGGTGGGATGACGTTTGTCCCGCGTCTCCAGCTCACCCCGATCTGGGAGATCAATTCGGGTCAAAGTCGGCGAAAAGTTTCCAACCTCCGTGGAGGCCAGTGTTGCCAGTGTAGAAAAATAAAAATACCAGAAAGTCATAGAGGCCCCGCCGGCCTATAGACCCATGGTATGGAAAAATTCCAAAAGTCGTTATTTCGATTTTCGCCTTTCGGGGCCCCTAGGGGAAAAACTACCAAAAACGGTAGAAATTTTCTCCCACCTGGCAACACTGCTCGCCGAGCTCCACCCCCGCCCGGAACATGTCACCCCGGTCGGAGGCCGCCATCTTGGCGAAAATCCGGTCCGAAAATCGCGTCAAAATTGGCGATCCAAGATGGCCGCCGGCGCCGCCGCCATATTGTCTATTGCAGCGCGCCGCAAATTTCCCAAAAGTCGAGGACAGTCTCGACCAAAGGAAAAAAGAAAATCCCGGAAAAAGACAAACGCCGCGCCGGTCGACGGTCGCAAACACGAGTCGAAACGGGTTTTTCAGTCCAAGATGGCGGCGGCGCCATTTTGTTTTTTCGCAGTTTGACAGACGCACCGCATCCCCGCTACAGTAGTGAACACCCACCAAACACGCCATTAAAAACGAAGGCGATTTGGAAAAGTTGACATTTCGCGCGGGCCGCCATGTTGGTTTGGCCAAAATCCCTTTATCCCAATCTATGAACAAAAAATCTAAAAAATTCCACCCCAACATCAAAACACTCAAAACACCTCTAAACACCCTAAAAACACCCTGATTAATCAGTCAAAAAGTGAGTGGTAATCGAGGTTTTATATTTAAAATAATGTTGTTTTTAACAATAATTACGAACCAAAAGTAACGTGAAACGGAACGGATTTAAAACACCAATCAGCGTTCAGTGACGTCACTCCTGTTATGACAACTTATTCGAGGTTATAAGTTGTAGTAAAAGTGAACAGTTAAACCAAATCGAATTGCATTTTTTGAATAAAAATGGAAGTTGGGTTTGCCCAAGCAGATTCTAGGTCTCTGCCAAAAGTTAATGTTGGTAGTGACATTTTTTGTCAAAAGTGCAGTTTTCAAGTGTAGAAATGAAAGGGACTAAACAAAAATACATTGAAAAGTTTGGGTAAGTGTTAGGTAGGTAACTGTTTCTTATGTGTACAAGCAGAATAACTAAGTTTACAATAAATATATCCGCCGACTTACGTCAAAGTGGTCTTCACAGCATTGAATAAATATATACAATATACATACAATAAATATATACTATCATTCATATAGTAACTCTTAAATATTTATATTAAGTTATTAATCATTATCCATAAACAGTATTTTATGATATGTATGTATATTTCGTATTATATTATTTAATATTTATGTAGTTATTAACTTAACGTAACTTAAAACGTATCTATTATTATTTGTATTTTTATATTTTATTATTATAATATTATATTTATATATTTTTGGTAAAATTGAATTACTGACATTCAGCTGTCGGAGAAGAAAAAAGATTAATGCGCCAATAGAAAATCAGCGTCAGGTAAACCTGACAAATATGCTGAATTGGCTACCTGTTTTGGCACAGCAGCCGTGAGACAATTCCGCTGGCAAATTTGTAATGTTTCTTTTTATTATGTTGTGTCTAAATAAACGTATTTTCTTTTTTTCTTTCTTTCTTTCTTTCTATACATACATTAATAAATAAATATTAAATAATAAATTAAGTCTTTGGGGAATAAATGTCATCCCTCTTCGCCGCTTGAAACCACATTTTTCTGAGTTTTGGGTTCAATCAAAAACAATTTATTAGGAAACTTATTTGAAGTAGATGGACACATTGGTACAAAACATACGTCCATATGGCTTTTTTTTTGGAGTATCAATGGCATAGTTATGATCACCTGATGTTGATGGATAGTCCATTGTAAATTTTTACAAAATAATACCTTGAAAGTCGAGATAAATGCAAAAACAACTAAAGCCAGCAATGACATGCGCAGTACAATCAGTGAGCCAGTGACAATGACAGACAGGAGTGACGTCATACGAACTATAGGTCCGTTTTCGCGCGAAAATTTAAATTGACAATTTTAAACCGCTTTTTTCAGTAATATACAGTCTTTTCATTTTTTAGTATACTTGTGGTCTATTCTACGTAGACTTCTTTAAAATGAGCACAAAAATAAAAATATTGCATCTTCCCTATTATTCAATTTGGATATTCCATTAGAAAGATAGGTACTACAAGTTCAAAAATGTAAGTGATTTGAAAAATGACACATGATCGCCGCTCACGACGCGACGTTCGGTTAGACGGCACCAAAAAATATAATTTTATATTCAAATGTTCTTTACTCTTTATTAATGACCCCACGCTAGTGAAATTTCAAAAGTGTCCTCAAAAAAGGCCAGGTCAGAAGTACCTGCAATCGTCGAGCATGTATGAGGAATGTTATGAAAGTAGATGAAGCGAAAGAGATATGTAAAGACCGTTGCAAGTGGAAAGACGTAATCTCTGCCTACCCCCATGGGAAAAAGGTGTGAGTGTATGTATGTATGTATGTGTATAGGAGAGAGTGTGCGTGTGTGTGTAAGAAATTACAACTTTCGAAATGTTTGTTTAATGCCCATGCGAAGCCGGGGCGGGCTGCTAGTTAAAGGTAAAAGACTAAACATTGGGTAACAAACAGCTCTGTTTGTTATCCAGAAGCCTACATATAGCTTAGGTAAAGGACTATATCTTTGTTGAAAGCTTGGTCCCAAAAAGCACCGATTGTTTTCGAGTTTTACAATAACCCGTTGTTTTCACGTTATTGTATTAATTTATTGCTTTTGAACACACGGAATTGGGCCATATTTGCTGCGAACAGTATTTCTTATATAGATCAATGAACCGTGTACAATGTAAAACTGCCAGTATCACGTTTCGGTCATCAGTCGTTGGATAAACTAAGATTTTCGGCGGGAATGACCCAGAAACTAAGGAGAAGTTCCCGCGCCCACATTTAGATACTTTTTCTAAGGGACGATACGATTGAATTTTTGTTGACGTGCTGAGATAATCGCTTCTGGATCGTAGTTTTTAATTTCAATCGGTTGAAATATCTGTTGCTTTAATTGTCCTATTGAGATAATTTGCCGTTTGAATGTGTCGTTCGTTATACATTTTATCGTAATAATATACTTATAGTATGTTGAATTAATAGTGAAATTTCAAAAGAGTTTTATACAAAACGCAAAAAAAAAATATTTAAATATCCGCCCCATTTAAATTAATATGATGCATTACACAAAAATCGTGGATCTGCTTGAAAGCTGGTTTTGGAATCCTCATGGAGTAGTACTGTCTATGAGTTTGATTCGTAATAAGATTTTTGAGACCGCTGTCACCATATTATATTATATTAAAATATATTAACAAGAGAACCATATTAAACAGTTATTCTCATGTAGTTGAGATGAAAACAAAACTCGACATTTGTAATAGTATAAATTTGGACTTGTAAAAATATCTATACTTATAATAAATCTGTAGAGAGGAAATATATTTCATGTATATAACTATCACGGGGTGATTAGGGATCGATACTGATGCCAAAATTGCAATTAGTAAAATTGTTGTCTGTCTAACTGTTATGAAAACAAAAACTACTTGATGGATTTTAACGAACCTTGGTACAATTATTTTTTCATACTCCTGAGCTAGTTATGGTATACTTTTCAGCACGCTACAATTCACAAGAGCAGAGCAGTGAAGGGAAATGTTGGGAAAACGCGGGAAGTTACTCCATTTTTAAGCTTCCGTCGCGTGTGCAACCTTAATGGTTAAAGCTACACAGAAATCATGTATGACGGAAATATTCTCCTTAAAATTAATAAAAAATATCCCACGACAGCATATGTCTATCTTTAATGGTTGACTTGCAATAACACGTGTAACTGTTACGTTGTTGTTGAGAAACTTTCTGATTATATTTGTATACTCTTACGTTTATAACACTCTCAGTCATTAAAAATGCTACCTAAAATTACGCGAACGAAGTCGTGGGCACAGCTAGTTTTATAATAAGATCAAAGGGTCAAAGCTTTTAATTTAAAATGTGTTAAGTAATTCATTTTTGTGATTATTATCTTAATTGAAATAAATGAGATTTGAATATCATCACAAATTATCAAACTAATTTTTATTTGTCAAACCTTATCTAGCTGAACAGTTTTAAGTGGCATGCTCTCTCTTTTCATTTCAAATAAGAAGTGACTGCATGTCTCTTAGAATTATTTTATGCTAACACAGTATTACTGAATGGGTCGTGAGTCAATTATATCGATACAACCATATGGCAAAGAAGTAATTGAAATAAAAAAATCCTAATGCCTCTAGAATATAATTGTAAAATATTTTCAGGGCGAGATGGTTGATATTTATTACTGATTGGATTGTTTGGACTTCTCTAAAGAGGAAATTGCGGTCCGATCACAGCGACGCAATGGAGGACTGAGGAAGAGTATAATAGGTTTTCATAGTAATAGGACAGGACTAAAAAAATAATTACTATAACAATTTCCAACAATCTAGGATTTTTCATAAATCTGGATCGTTTTGTACATTGGATAATCGTGTCGTTATATATAAGCAGTCTTGGAAAGACTCCAAACAATCAAAAACCGCATTAGACTAAATAACGATAATTTCGTGTCTCGTTCTGTCTTTTGCTGTTGTCTGTGATTTTTGTTTATGACATCTGGGAATATGTGTTGATGGAAATACGTTTGATCTTGGCAGGCAGAGGGAGATATAAGAGACAATTATAATTATCGAGGAAAGAGCTCGTAACAGCAGCTTGCGTCTTAAGTACCATCACTTACAAATTGCCGACTTTTGCTGATTCAACCACTTTCATTAGGATATTGGAGTTTTCTAATGACCTCAACGAATATATCACGGAGACAGCAGAATAAATTACATTATTCCTTTACTTATATATAGTTCATTTATTGCACGAACTTCACAAATTATTCAGCATATGTGCTTCGAAAGAAATGTTCATTAAAGAAGGGATAGTCATGATTTCGCTGTACTAATACAACGATAACAGATATAGATACTCAGCGACGTTACAAACTATCTTAAATAAACACTAATCAAATTAATATAGAAGTCTTTTGTTGAGCAGATCTGCTTTTATGACGGGATAACATATATCCCCATAGTCAATTGTAGAAAACATAATTGTTCTCATCTTGCAAACGGCGAGTATTTGCACAGATACATCCAGGCCAGGATCATCCATCAACAGCTTGCCCTGCAATACGGCCTTATTGAGCATGAGACACCGTACTTACCATACATCAGCGTCAGTTCTTGAAAATTGCCGTGCGTTGCTCTATTGGGATTGCTCTATTCTATCATCACGGATATAATAACGGATATAATTAATATAATCATGGAATACTGTTTGAAATAAACCTGATATTCTGGTGGTCGACCGCCCCCAACGCCGTGCAATGCTCGTCGATAGTACCATTCCTCATGATAAAGAACCTCGTTAAAGCTGAGAAGGATAAAGCCAGCTTTTTTTCGTGATACAGTACGTATTGTTAGGAGATTCCTCTCTCTGCAGCCCTAACCAGCGGTAGATTAAAGCTTGCCTCACTGCCAGCAGCATACTAGATTTAAGTTTTTTATAATAATTAAATGAACATTAGTACGGTAAGCCTCGTCGTCCTAAGCATAGTTATTCTTGAAACGTTGCTTAGCTCTGTTGTAAGTTCTGAAGATGATGGTTCAGCTTAAAACACAAATGGCATTTTTTTAGTTTATTAACAAATTGTGGACCACACAGACAAGCATCAAAGTCAGCTCTATCCATTGTTTTGAGTTGAGTTATCATTACCCGCGTCTTGATTACGGGTTTTATGTGTCATTATGACAATGTCAGATGACGTCTAAAGATCCTTCTAATGTTTGGTCACAGGTTAGTTTTTATTGTTTCCTGAATTCTGATTTCCCTCTTAACGATTTAGATGTCTTTAAAAAAGGTGGAAATCAATGTAATCAGGCCACCAATTTACACAATTTAATCAAATACAGAGATGGAACGGTCTGTGTGGGTTCCAGGTACAAGCTATAAGTCTCCTTACTATGCATCAGCACTACCTTGATTTGAAGCAAATTTATAGTAACTGGATAATCTGAGATCTGTTATTAATCTGTAGAGGATTTTAGCTGATACAACCAACACGGTACCTCAATCTCCAACAAGATAGCCATTGTTCGTTAATTGGTCAAAGTATTTACTGTTGTAATATCAAAGTATTTATCGTTTTTCATTGTGTGGTTTTGAGAATATTCGTGTTTCAATGTGTGAACAATGAAGTCTAGCCTGGACGTAGAAACTATTATTTAAAAAGTCGTATAAATTTTCACTACTACATCGACGGATTATCCTTAGTAACTGCAGCGGCCAGCTCCTTCATTATATTTTGCTCAACCATCGACTTCAACTTAGCCGGCACTTAGCACCAGTATTACAGCTAAGTTAACATCACTTAGGCTTTAAGTATTAAGTTTATGACCTCCAATGTGGGTAGTCACATTTTATAGTCCTGTTGGAATAGTTAAGAAGTTTTATTTATTGCTCGGCTTGCTTACTACTTAACGTCAGATTATCTTTTTAATAAGTATAAATAATAATAATAAATAAAGTTTTTAACACTTCTTTTTACCCCTTTTTACCGGACTATGTAAAAAAGGGCTCTAAATTGGATGAAACAAGAAAGGTTCCCGAATTTATATCTGTGAGATTTTCTTGTTGCATCCTTCCCTTTTCCGTAGTCTAGTTATAGTTTTTAGAATTTGTTTTTTTTTAATATATAGCTTTATTTTCTAATTACGTCCTAAAATTTAGATAAAATTTATATTGGTTATTTATAATGGTTCAGGAGATTATTCCAAATCTATTGACCCCTTATTCTTCGAGTCGGCTTAGTAGTACAGTCGCTGTGGTGGAATATACAAACATCATATATACGCTGCTGATATTCATTCATCATTCTTAGCCTCGACGTTATCAGGAAATAGGTAACAATAATTGTTACTGATGTAATAAAATTTGGGTACAACCTTTTTTCCTAGTTTCGACACTAACGACTCCGGAACGGTCGCCGGTGTCGTTAGCAAGCAAGGTGTCGAACTTTCTGTACGTGCGCCTTCCACAAACACACTCATTGCAAAGCTGAACATAGCCATCTGAGGCTTGAGCTAGGTCCATAAAAAATAACCTTTTTGCTCTGTGATTAACTTTCAACTGTACGACTTTTTAGAGTACTGAGAAACATAGAAAGCCCTTGCTGGTTCGTTTCTGTGTGTTATATCCCGATGCTTAAAATCTCTTTCCTTAACTATAACGACGCTATTTTATTTTATTCATATTGTTTTTTCATTACTGAAATGTTGCAATTTGGTAGTAAACGTTAAATCTGGAGTAAAGGTGGTGAGCTGAGATTAAGGCGGTTTTTTGCAGAGCCCCTTGCATCTGGCCCGCATGTGCACCCATAAACCAACTTATAAGGCGTTCGCAAAAAGCGGTGTAGAGTTGTGGCAATGTCGATGTTTTATGTGTCTTTTATTTTTACCTGTTATAAGGTGGATGGTGGAAGCAAGCTGTATCTGGACTCCTCGAGATCTGACGAATTGTTTGTCTTACTCTAACTGTGGAAACACAATTATGCCATATTTTTATTGTAGCAATAAACATAGGGGATACTAAACTTCTACATCTAGGCGATTCTGGTAGTGATTCTTATATATAGAGTTTTGTATTTTTTATCAGAAATATTAAATGGAGCGAATCCTTCTAAAACTTTGGGTGCACTTCCAAATTTTGCCATTTACCAAAATATGTAGAGGGTGAGATTATCAACAATAATTGAGCATGGATTCAAAAACACTGGATCTATTATTGCAAATGTAATTAACCTCTCTAGCAGAAACAATTTCCTAACAACTTGAAACTTTTTTTAATCTTAAGGACAATGGAAAAGACAATGATTTTTATTGGGATCGACATAAAAATTATTAAATTTGTAGAAAAGCCGCAATGGGCGAATTAGGGAAAGATTCTCAAATGGCAGGCACATACCCAGAAGTTCAGTATTGGTAGTATAATAAATTGGAACGTTGGTGAAGATCGCAGGATAACGCTGGATTCCAGCAGCGCAAGAGTGTGAGATCCTACAGGAGGCCCAAATCCCGGAATGGACGTTTCTAGGATTATAATTATGATTTCGAACCTAAGATGTTATTTTAACACTACACTATAATATCTATACATTAATTATCTTTATAAAATGTGCATTTATTTTTTAGAGTTTTTATTGACATAATGGTCAATAATTTAAATAAATTTATATTAAAGTTATTGGCAAAGGCATTGGTGGGTCAGTTCTGTTAGTGGTCACTATCTGATAGATTTCTATCAGGCATCATCATCAGAACGTACTCGTGACTAAGTAAATAAACTCGGAATATTTTTTCCAGTATCGATTAAGTATCGACACATTTCCCTCACCTCCCTATCACCATAATCCACAGGCCACAAACCGTGGTCTGGCTTGGCTGAGCCAAACAAAGCGCTGTGACTGTGTCCAGTATTTTCGTTAGTGTCGTATTTAAATGTTGTTGGACAAACGTGTACTTAATAACGTGTTATTAATATACACCAGATGTTATAGCTTAGCGAACAATATTTCTGTCAGCACAGATTTGAGTGAAAATAGCGGGAAGTATATTATATATATGTATTTGTGCCTTATTCGTTTGTGCCTATTCGTCGATATTAATATATATAATTTTATCAAAAATATTTGTATTGCATGTACAAATATTTTTGTCCATCTGTTGCCCTAGATCCCATAATATAAGTCTTACAGTGCTTACTTTCTGGCTAGGCTAATTGGCTAATTTTTTATTCAATACTTTACATGACATTACATTATTTGTTGACATGGAAACAAAGGCGATTATGACGTGTCTACATGACACACTCAAAACGGTTTGCTAGATTTTTTACATTTACATAATAAATTAGATTTCTCATTTGGAATATTATTTTCAAATGAACTGACACACAACTAATTTGGCAAAATTTAAACAATCTAAATCTGAAATTAAAATTGCTATTATAAATTTGATCATTAAAAAAGATAGAGTCAAAAAAATTACCTTTGGAGTTTCTGAGTTTTTTGCCAGTTTTGAAATTGGTGGTAGAGTAACTTTGTATTAATATAAGTACTGACAAAGGCCTATATTAAATAAATATTTTCGTATCTGACTTTAAATTGATTAAAGATGATAATTGAACCGCTTGATGAAGCATTAACCCGTAAATGCATTAAGTCTGCGCAGAAAGCTGATGTTCTTAAAAATATGTTACAATTATGTTATTTATTAACAGTTAAAATAAATAAGGCATCGCTGTTTTTCCTAATTATTCGAAATTAATTACATCAACTTAATCATAGTGACCCAAAAAATTGATACAAATCGATGGGATTATTTTTTAACTTTTATAATTTATAATAATTAATTGGTCATGATCGAGTGCTATGCATGTTCTGTTTAAATAGATAATGTATACACAGAAACACGTTAAGCTTATCATATTGACTTTATATCTTTCGTAATAGCTGCGATTTTCGTAGGGCAAGCTCGAGTTGTTTGTTTATTGATATATTGACAAATAGGCCGACTACCCATCTGAATAATCTCCTATAGTACAGATTTCCATGAGATTCGCAGCAAATCTGTAACTTCTCAAAAACTTGTGTACGTTGCCAACATGTGACATAAAACGTCAAGTCACAGTACGTACCTATCTTGCCATTCACGCCACAACACAGCAATGAGAACACTGCTATTTTGCTGCAGAAATAGGTAACACGAAGATACCCATTCTGACGACCCTGGTATAGAAACTCCTTCCGGTGCCTGTAAAGCAGCTAAATACAGAAAAGTATAATTGATTGTTGCTTTTAATTGCTTTTAAGTTTTTTAGCTTACGAGTTAGCTTAGAGTATATTTTAAACTTTAGTGTCTAAACCAGTGATTCCCAAAGTGGTCTATATCGACCCCTAGGGGTCTATGATAACCTGTAAGGGATCTAGGTCCGCGAACCAAAAATTTGGGGGTCCACGATAATGGATCTCAACATACACTGATAGTACTTATTTACTTACTTTATACTATCTTCTAATATAAATACATAAAATTATTTGTAAAAGTACCTATGAAGTAAAAAAAATATTATAAATGTTCATAAAATTTTGTAAGTCGTAGGATGTAGGCATTCAATATATGTCTACCCAAAACAAAAAAAACATGGCAAAGAGTCTACGACACATAAAAGTATGGGAAACTCTGATCTAAATGGTTGAGATTTACGTTTTTTTGTTCATAGTCATAATTATTTTATGTTAAATCTTCTTTTATTTTATTGTTATGTTATTTTATTTTATGTTATTATTAGTTTGTTATTTTGCCAATTATGTATAATTGTTTGTATTACTATTTATATTATGTGCGGTCCCGTGACATGTGACAAGCGAGTAAACAAATAAATGGTTCTCGTACGCTCTCCTCATTGAATCGTTTCACTATACACATTAAATATTTGCCAACACTGAACCCACACGTCCCGCCTACATAAATTATTCAAATATAATAAAATAAAAGTGTCAATTTCCGCCTTAATACGGCCTTAAGTCCGCCATAAAAATAAAATAACAGATCCCTATTAACACGTTTACCTCAACGCTATCGTTTCATCTGCACACAGGTGGCAGTGCATTGGCATGAGATACCGCGCCTCGGCCATCCTGTAGGAAGCGCGGGACGTGCCGGCCTTACCCTCATCTGTATTCCACGCCAACGGCCTAGCCTTATAACCTGGGAATGGCCAGGGAAAAGTCATTTAAATATTGATTAGGCATGCTTTCCGTTGGATGTTAAAGGCTATTTATAATTCAAATATTTTTTTTTGTATCATGATAAGATAAGGATTTATTCCATTACGATCAACATAATCATATAAATTCGGTTGTGGGTGGTTATATATGATTCCACATTGAGGTATCATCTCCATACATTTCTGGGACTACATAGTCATGACTTAACTGCCATACCAAAACCTATCGTTGCGAGTACATATTTAAAACTAACAACACTGTGACTTTTTCGATTTTGACGAAATCGTTTCAATTGAGCGGCGACGATTCGTTGTGATATAACGAACGCGATACGGTAGAATGATTCTTTGGCTGGTCTGTAGCTCTTTTAAGTTTCGCTGTCAAACGAGAATTACCGTGCTATTTCAAGGACGTTATTAATTATAAGGAACTCAGATATTTTTCAAAATATAGTTTGATCGTGTAATGGATAGACGTTCGCTCCCTGGTCTGCGGTTCGACCATCTAACTAATTCATATCATTGTCATTGAGTCTCACTGTGAAACGGTACTCGCGGTGGCACAACAAAAATCACACTTACTACAAGGAGAGGCTAAGATGTCAATATATTGATAGTGGCGTCAAAAACCAGCTATCGTTTATAACGAGAGAAATAGACGTGCGTGGGCCATGTCTGAGGCTCGTCTCTCTAAACTAAATCCTATCATTGTGAATCTCGCTACCAAACGATATTCAAAAACAGCACTTATTACAAGGAGCTACGTCGTTTACTACTTCGTCACAATTTAGCTTATCGTTTGATAGTGAGTGAGACAGTTACTTAGTCCTAGATTGTGTCTCGACCATTTAGCCTAATCTTATCATTGCGAGTCTCGCTGTCTAACTACAATCGTTTGGCTACTTACTTCAAAAACAATACTTATTACATAGAGTTAAGGTTGAAATGACAGTTACGTCACAAAATGTTTATCGATTGATAACGAGACAGGCAGCAGTGTTATTCAAGGAAATCCTTTACTTTCTCTTAACTACAAATAATACGTGCGTTGGAAACTTAAAATACGAAACTAGAGTGTCCGTGCGTTAGTTTTTACGTTTTAAATCTTTTTCAAGCACATGCGTCACGAATGACGCAGCTGTTGCAACAGCATCAAGATTAAAATAATTATTAGATTCATTTATTTGGTTTTATTTATTGTTTATTATTAGCTGTAATAAGTATACTTTTTCCGGTAGGTAAAGGTTGGATATTGAAACGATTACAAAAATGAATTGATGAATGAATGAACGAGACTAATATTTTGTCTAAGAGCCGTGAAGCATTTAAATCGGGCAATTGGTGTAATGTAATTTAGTATTAGCATTAGAGCATAGCATTTAGAGGTATCAAGTTAGGTAAACATAGCATTGGATTTCTCGCTCTGATTTTTACTACGTATATTTGGCTAGGGCAGCGCTATTTCTTTCTGACCCGTACTCTCTGTATGATCTATATTTCACTCAACGTCGATCATATCATCTCGACATGAAAGTGGATGGGCGTATAGTGAGAGCAAGACCGAAGAAAATATGGATGGACTATGTGAATGATGATATGTTGAAAAAGGGAGTGAGTGATAGAGGCGAGTGGAAGAGAAATACATGTTGCATCGACCCCAAATAAAATTGTGAACAGGGTAAGGGTAAAACTAAGCTTTAAATATATTATGGTAGGGTTTACAATCTCCGCTAGCTAGTTATCACCATACATCATCAAAATAGCAATATTCATGGCATTTTTGTGAACTTCGACGATTACAGATTAGATAAACAACTCCTCAGTTAAGGAGCCCTGGGAGCAGATTTGTTTTATTGATCATGTTCTTATAATGTTATAGATGAGTCGTACACGGTGGTGGAAGCGAGCGCCAACGAACGGCTACGTTTAGTTTGCGGACTGAAGCGTGGGTTGCCGCAGCTAATCCACTGGTACAAGGACGGGCAGCCTATCGACAGGTTACTGAGGAACAAGTTTGTGCAGCAGAAGCAATGGTGAGTTTGTATATTTATCCCACAAAAATGACAAACAAGCACGGAAGACTGTTGACTCTTGCGTGCTGCAGGTGTGATTAGTCCAAGACACCATCCATATGCACGAATATAACCAGTTATGAACCAAATGAAACAAAAAACTTGATCTTTCACTACTTGGCGAAATTAAAAACTTATCAGCAATCGTTACGCCTGATTCCCATGAGGATAGACAGAACCACAATTTTCCCCTTGTATACTTACATACATACATAATTACATAACAAACATACTTCTCTAGCTTCCTCGACTTTCATTAATACTTTCATGCACGTTCGTCGGTTACGGGTACTCTTGATCTGGCCTTCATTCATTATTCTTCATGATTCTTCATGTTTCTTCGTGATTCATGATTCATGATTCTTCATTCATGATATTACCTGGTACTTCACAAACTAACCATAAATATTTAGATACAGTTTTTGTGAGACGCAAGTACAAGTCTATTAAGAGTAAATACGGCTTCAGGGTAGTATGCACATATAAATATATATAATATTACTAGCGGCCCGTCCCGGCTTCGCACGGGTAGACTTTAGACTTATCTTATACTATATTGTATTTTTATATTATATGAATTAAACCCGAAGCCATCGCGCGCCGTCCGCTGATGATGATGATGATGATGATGATGATGATGACACTCCGCAATAATGTGGCTTTCTATTGGTGAAAGAATTTTTAAAATTGATGATGATGATGATGATGATGATGATGATGATGATGATTTAAACTATCCTATCTCTCAAGTTGGATCGAACTGCACATGGTGTGCGAATTTTATTATAATCGGTTAAGTAGTTTAGGAGTTCATTGAGCACAAACATTGTGACATGAGATTTATATATATTAAGATATTCTTAACAGGTTGTGAAAAACTTGCCACATTCACATGAATCCAACAACAACAAATATAATGAATAAAAAACCAGCTACATATTAAAAAAAAAGGCTTTATTTTTCTCTTTGAATAGTACTACTATCAGGATTAATCCTTTGGATACAAAATTGATAACTGAACTTGCATATTACCTTAGTGCAATTGCGAATTTTTATGTTTTAAATTGATTTACATGTTATATTTTAATTTGACATTTATATTTAAATTATTGATCATTATTAACTTTTTACTATTTCATTGATAAATGTTACTATCGCGTAGATAAATAGTGAATTTAACATTTAAGTACATATAATTAATTTTTAATCTGTAATTCTTTTTGTCAGTCTATTCTATTTTAGTTTCATAATGATCTTATGAACTGTAATATTTTTTTAATATCATATGTTCTCTATCGTGGGCAATAAAGAATAAGAATTTAAAGAGTCTTAAAACAATTCCAAATATCTTGAAGTTATTTGAAAACATGATTAATTCTTATTTTCAAGTATCAATTTAAAACAATATAATGTCAAAATTGTTACACTCTTATCCAACAACCCACGTATCTCAACATAAAGAAGAAGATGGCCGCGTTAAACCATCCACTGGATATCATCAATATACAGGTCCCATTAAGACCCTTTAAGATTTCTGCAGCACTCGATTTATCTGTCGACTGAACATGTCCAAACTGTCTTGTCGGTTTAAAGTCGATCAAATTAACGTACATCTCAACACCACGGTCGAGAAACTAAATTAAGACGCAACATTACCGCAGATGAAATAGCACGAGACCTCGATGCATTAATATTTACATTTCTGAACTGAAAATAAAGGCAATAGTTCATATGCAGCGGACTCTGCGAGATGCGGAGGCATCTCAAAACAAACTGCCCATCGAACTACGTATCGAATCAATCATGCTATATTGGAAATTGCTAGACGTCGGAATGAACAACGCGAGCCGGCCTCTGGCATTGCTTCTACGTAAACAACGCCAGATAAATATAACGGACAAGGAATCTGCAGAGATCTTGTTGCAGATAATGTTGAGTTAAGCCAATACCTTGTTCATGATATACAATTTGCAATAGATAATCATAATGTCAGGGACTGGGACATTATGATCACTCCTTACTATTATAATGTGCATGACAGAATACGAACAAATTGGCAAGTAAATAATAGTCGCACGATAATTTTGGTATGGGCGACACAGACATGAAGAATACCTAGAATTATTGTTTGAACAACATGTTTGGTGTGTACTTTTAAACAATTTAAGTGACTACGCAATACTACAATAAAACTTGATAGTAATTAAAATTCGACACGATGACACTATTACAGGTGCACATACCACACTATACGTGACCATATTGACAAGCGCATATAAGTAGTAGCGAGGTGCTATGTTCAGGAGGTATTTCTATAATTTCATTGTATACTTAGACGTTTTAATGAAGTAAACACTATAAAAACAAACAACAATTTTTGTTATATTTATAATTAAATAAATATAATCATTAAATAAAAAGGCAAAATAAATATGTCTATTAAGAAAACTGTAAATATTTGAAAGGAGATTTCGGATGAGAACGAAAGTGATATATGGAAATTGCAAGTTAGGTACTAGCTAGGTATTTGTGTCTTATAGAAAACTACAGCCAAGCAACTTTTAAGTTGTGTTGTAAGTGAAATTCAGAACTCGTCTATCCTTAGACAGAGACAGACGCAGTGTCCAATATCCATGATTCTCGCCATGTGTGATGTGCAAGTGATAAGTGGTATCACTTGCACTTGCACATCGAGTGTTGCAAGCGTTAGGTCCATGGTTGCTTTTACCTTTGTACGTATCAGCCGTTATATTATTGAATGACACTATTTAATTTTCCAGGTTAAGAATAAGAGGGTTCCGTGCGAAGGATGCCGGTGTGTACTCGTGCCAACACGAGGAAGATAGAGGAAACTATTTGAATATCACCATCAAATATAAACACGATAATAAGGAGGATACGCTAGAAGGTTGGTATCAATTGGCTATCAAATTTGGAATAGATCCAACGTAGAAAATAACATTAGCAAATAACCGTTTTCCTTGTTTTCGCTTTGTAAAATTACTAGAATTGAAGAGCGATAATATTTCTCTCTCTTACAATAATGTTTTAGGGACAATCTTAAATTACAACTGCTATTTTCGATAAAGCTTTATTGACATCTTTATTGGCCAGATGTGTAAACAAAGTGCTTTTTGGACACGGCGCCAACATGGTTATTGCAATCTTGTGTGTTTATATTTTAGAGTCATTAAAATTAACGTAATGCTTTTCCCTTTTGACTGAATGTTTTCGATTCTTAAAGTACTTTAATAAATAAAGTTTGTTCATAGAGAACTTAACTATTGTTCATTTATTATTTTAAATACTAATAATGGTGACTATG
This sequence comes from Scirpophaga incertulas, assembly GCA_036419045.1. Taxonomy (NCBI): domain Eukaryota; kingdom Metazoa; phylum Arthropoda; class Insecta; order Lepidoptera; family Crambidae; genus Scirpophaga; species Scirpophaga incertulas. Next base: position 133,240 of record JAYEAL010000128.1, read on the forward strand.
TTAAAAACTTTAATATATACTATGTATGTGGATTTTTTTCAGAGTACCAATCTGATATAGATGTTGACAGACCTCTACCAGAAATACTATCCCAGCACCAAGCGCTTATCGTAGACAACAATACAATAGAAGACGCGAAGAATGTTACTATAGAACCCAGAAGTGTAAGTAAAAGCATTAAGTACGATGCAAAAGACGACGACTTAGAAGACAGAAGTGAGAAAGATCACCCAGGTTACGGCCACGTGGATAGTACCATGAAGAAATTCCCACCTAGGTTTAAACATCCGCTTAAAATGTACGGAATTGAAATGAAGCCTGCTGGTAGCTCAATCAGATTGAAATGTGCTTTTGAAGGTAAGGTTGAGAAGGTTATTGCACTCTTTCCAATTTATGGAGCAGTAAAATATGAGTTGTAAAAGAATAATCAATAAATGCATTTTTATGACTTCCCAAATATTTCCAGGAAATCCAACGCCGAATATAACTTGGCAAAAGAATGGCGGTCAAGTTGTCAGAAGTTACTTTCAGCCTTCGTACGGGAAGTGGTCAATAGCCCTCGACGAACTTACCAAGACCGACAATGGAAACTACACCTGCATCGTCTGCAATGAATTAGCATGCATCAATCACACCGTCGCTCTGCATATTCAAGGTAAAGAATTTTCTCTTGCTGTATTCATTGTACTAACATTGTATATTTTTTTTTCTTAATCCTACATCAAACACATGTTTCTACTTATATTAAATTAGGGAATATTTATTTTGAGATAGGTCATCAAAACATTGTATTCATCGGCCTATTTTACAATTCAACTCAAGAGACTCATAACATCTAAGTCAAAAATAAACTAACGTTACCCAGAGCGCTACCCCTCGATGCCATACATAAAGGAGGGCTATCCTGGAAACAAAACCGCGTTGGTCGACGACACGGTGCAATTCTCGTGCCCACCTATATCGGACCTCGAGCCGATGGTCTACTGGCGATACTCGAACTTGACGTCGTTCTTCGACGAGGGCAAGACTCCGAACATGTCGATCTTTGAAGAGATTCAGGTTACTATTCGGTGACGGATTACAAAAAGAGAAAATTGGTCTAACTTGTAAATGTTAATTAACTAAATTGTGTTTAAAGCGAGGTCGGTACATTCGCATGTCTGTTAAATAGATCTTAGTCTTAAAAAAGGTAAGATTACTTTATAAGTATAAATTGGTTTGGTATTATACTGAAAGTGTAAGTAACTATTTATGTCTAACCTAATATTAAATAAAACGGTGATGGTAACCTGCATAAATGTCTGTAAAACTGTATCTAACTACTGTCTATAACTGTCATAGAAGGAATCAAGGTTTATAATAATAATGTAACCGAAGTAGATGCTAAAATAGAATTACAGTAAGAAAATCTGGGTGCTGAAATATAATGGATGACATTTCTGGATTTATAGAACGTCTATATGCGAAGCCGGTGCTGACTCAAGGCGCCGAGAATCAGACAAAACTAGTCGGTGAAACAGCTCGGTTCAGTTGCGAGTTTCTCACCGACTTACATCCATATGTTTACTGGATGTTCTTTAATAAAGACGAATCCATGTACGGGGACTTCGTCGAACAGAGCGACGACCCGAACGGAAAAGAGGCGGTCATTTATAAAGATATTAACAAAATTGTCACGGTGAGGGCTGCTGGTTGCCGGTGTAGCTCGCATGTGGCGCTATTCCTTGCATGGTAGTTAAGGCATGTTACTTATATGTTTTTGTTATAATAAAGCCTGCTATATTTCTAAGTATGTATATTTCTAAGTAAGTGTAATTATAGTTTTGTGTGCAAACATTGCTTTTATCATTATGTACTTAAACTAACGAAAAGTTATCATTTAAGATAAGTGTTTTATCTAAAGTTGTAAGTTTTGATTGAAATCTCACAGTTCATCATTAGACGACTCTGTTAATATTGAGAGATAATCAGATTACCTAAATGACATCAAATTATAGAATTGGTTTTAGATATTTTCTTCTTAGTTACTATTAGCTTTACAATTCGTTGCACGCGTGTGTGTGTGTGTTTGTAATGAGTCAACAATAAAAGACGAGCTTATATATTGATAACATTTCAGAGTGATAATGTAACGGATAAGCCTGAACAATTAACGATTTACAACGTGACTAAAGAACACGAAGGCTGGTACATTTGCGTAGCTCTCAATAATTTAGGAAATACTACAGCGAAGGGATATCTGACAGTATTAGAATGTAAGTCTATCAATTAAATAAACGAATATTCTCTAACGGAACACTAAATGATTGCACAATATTTATGTTTCTACTTTGTATAGATACATAACTTGTTATTATAATTTTAGCGTTGCCAGACAAAGAACCGCTAGATCACGGAAAACATACGTTGCTCATAAACATACTGACTGCGGTCCTTGGGGCAATGTTCTTCGTAGCTGCAATCATAGTCGTGATGATTTTCAAGAAATTGAAACGGGAGAAGTTGAAGAAACAGCTGGCAATAGAAACGGCTCGAGCAGTGATAGTGACGCACTGGACGAAGAAGGTCACAGTGGAAAAGCCTCAAATTAATGGCACTCCTACTGACCACGCTGATGGACTTGTGAGTCTCTTGATGTTTCTATTATAAAATAATTTGGTTAACTGTTCGAAACAGCAATTATATATTGAAACACATATTAATTATTTGATTAGAATGAATTATAATACAGTCGAAGATAAAAAGTGAAATAAATAAAATACTTATAAAAACCATTGTTAAAAAAAATCCAGTTGTATTTTTAAAATCAATAATTTATAATGTCGGTACGCCTATGTAACTTTAAATAGACGATATTTTAAAACAACAAAACATGGCAAACCTAGATAGAACAATCATGGGAACTACAGATAACACCAAATTAATAAGTAATTGTTTATTTATCACTTAGTACAATACAGGAAAAACATAAATAAAAGTTTAAGCAGCTTACCTTTTGACCTTCAGCTAATGCCAGTGGTGAAGATAGAGAAGCAGAAACTGTCGCAGGTGCAGGGCAGCACCAGCGACTCCGCGCTGATGTCGGAGTACGAGCTGCCGGTGGACGTGGACTGGGAGGTGGCGCGAGAGGCTCTCTCACTTGGCAAGGTGGGCATGTAGTTTATATGTCACCTGAAAGAGCACTTACTATACTATGCACCTGAAAGATGCTTACATAAAAGTCTGAAGGTGGCACATTTATTTTATGATAAAATAGCTGTACACTAATTTCAAAAAGTAGGTACTATAAGTACTATTTTCACTAAAGTAAGTTCAATACCGAAATCGAATCACAAACCATATTGGATTTCAAGATTAGCTCCAGAGTAGAACTTTATTCATGTAAATGAATGGGATGATACTAGAAAATTCCAAATAACATAGCTGCTTTTAAGTATAGGTTGAACATACTTATTTTGTCTGAACCGACTTGAATTGACTCTAAACCGTGTAATTTATTTGAACTGACCTAATCAGAAATAAAGAACGAAAATCCAGAAATGCTTTGATCTGCCTCTCATAAGATTCCTTAAAGATTTACAAATGATCTAACAAGTACTTTTTACCTTGTTTGTATGCATATACAACGTTTTCTATTCTCTTATATATATATACTGAAAACGTTTATTAAGGCCGAGCAAACAAGCTAACCCCATTGGAATATATTTCTGGACCTTCTGTGTCCCAGCCATCTTACAGCTAGGGGTTCCCAACCTTTTACCCTATGCGCCAACCAACATTATGCTAAAATAATAAATACTACGCCCTCCTTAGAGCTCGAAGTGAGGAGTCTGAATAAAAAACAAATTAAACAAACGATAAAAATATTGGCGGGTTTAGTTATAATCAGACAAATTAATTCTGAACCCTCTCTCTGGGGTTCTTTCTACGGCCCTCTAGCGGGGCGCGCCTCACTGGTTGGGAAACCGCGCTACAAGATGAAGGTTTTATAGACATAAGTAGGAATATATTATTGTATTTAAAGTTTGTTTTACCTAATAATATAAGTTGATAAGCGACATATATATTACGATAGACACAATCCCTACTGATATGACTAGAGATGGGAATTTGGTAGTTATTCATGTACTTACACTGATTTCATATAGTGAAAGAATAAAATTAATATGCCTCAAATCCCGAGACTAAATTAGTATAAAAGAATCAAAAGGAGCAGAAAAAGACCGTGATTTTCTAAATAAAAAGTTATAGTTTACAAATGGATTTTAGGCGTTCAGAGAAATTCATTGAAGCCAGAAAATATTGAAAAGCTAATGGTTATATTTTAATTCTCACAAAAGTCATACAGTAATGTCGAAAGCCAACACTTCAAATCTTACTGGTAATGAATCGGACAAGGAAAATGATTCTGATGGGCCGTTTAAATAACCTCACGAGTCTAGGCTAGAAGCAAAAATATTTGCTCGTATTTATAAAATTTTATTATAATTTATTTGTAATATTGTGGGCCACACGGGATTCTCCATTAGAAATCCCTGGAAGGTCCATATTAATATTAACATTTCGATGCAAGTACATAAATAACCACCTAATTCCGACCTCTGAATATGACGATAAGAGTCAAGTAAATAGGAAAAAATCTACCTTCAGTGAAGACGAAGTCGCGGGCACCAGCTTGTGTCTTTATAAATAGTAGCCTATGTGTTATTTATATAACCTATATTATTGTAGTTTCATTAAAATTCAGCAGATTCTGCGTGAAAGAGTAACAAATATCCATCCATACTTACAAACTTTAGCGTTTATAATAGATATTAGTTTTTTTAACAAGCTTCCACATAGTGTAGCTGAATTGCCTTTTCAAAAGTTCAAGATACATGGTAAAAAGACGCTAATGTAAGAGCTAAGTCAATGATTAGTTAAATGATGCCAATGCTTGGTGTTGCTTTTATGACATTACATTTTAAAGTGTAAATAATCTAGATAAAGAACTAACGTGGAAGGAACATGTGACGCTTACTATCGAGAAGGCCACAAGGGCCTTTAACATGTGTCGCCACACATTTGGTAAAACCTGGGGACTTAAACCAAAGATCCTCTACTGGATTTACAACATAATGATACTACCTATAATTGCGTATGGCAGTATTGCCTCGTGGCCAAGAACGAACCTAACCACATCCAGAGGAGTATTAGGAAAACTACAAAGGCTGGCCTGCATGGCCATAACAGGCCTTTAAAACTACTCCTACAGCAGCAATGGAACGGTTCCTGAACCTTGAGCCTCTACACATTTACATACAAAGGATGGCAATAAAGGCGTTGTACAGACTCAGTATGGTGGGTATGTGGAACGCCGACGGGCCATGCACAGGTCACGTGGACATGAAGCATGACAATGGAATTCTGTCGCTAGCTATGACCAGTGATAAAATGACGCCTAAATACGTATTCAGGCGCCAATTCGAGGTCCACATCCCATCAAGAGACGAGTGGAACAGAGGATTGGTATCCCCACGGGTTAACACCCTCTTCTGGTACACAGACGGATCGAAAATGATATCTGGAACGGGGGCAGGCATATACTGCAACAACATTGAGAAATCCATCAGCATGGGCAAACTGGCAACTGTGTTTCAGGCTGAAACCTACGCCATTATAGCCTATGTGCAGGAGAATCTAGATAAAGGCTGTAAAGGTCAAACCATCTATATCCTCAGCGATAGCCAAGCAACCCTGAAAGCGTTGTCTAACTATAAGGTGGAATCCAAACTGGTAATGAACGCCATCGAAGTGCTTAATAAGCTTGCAAAGACCAACACTGTACGCCTAGTTTGGATACCAGGACACAACGGTTTCCCTGGAAACGAAAAGGCTGATTACCTGGCAAGTGTAAACAATACCACAAATCAATATTACTTGATTGTTAGCATAGGGCCAAATTTTAAAAATTATTAAATAATATTGTGATTTTTACGAGGTATTTTTATAATTTTCAATAATGTCTTGTTAATGTGTACAAAATTTATTCAATATCAGTGTTGTTAATTTGACTTTTTGTCGGTAAAGTGGACACACTAAGATATTCCTTTTTATTGTAAAATAATTTAAATTGATCAAATAATAACTGTCTTAACATGAACTACCATAGTATTAATTTTAAAGAATATTAACATACTTAATTTTATATAAAAAAATAGATAATGTATTCTTTTACCTATATCCGGGAATAAGAAAACCACATGGAAAAGCAAGCTTCGTGACGTTACATCCGAGTAATATTTTTTGTACCAGTTGGTGTAGTATAAAAGAGGCGTAGGTTGTCCAATTCAGTTAGTTCTGAGGCAAGCTTAAGTTGAGACGCAACTATAACTGATCAGTGTTGTGAAATTAACAAATAAAAACATCAAAAGTACTACGTTGTTACTAAGTTATTCTACACAAGGAAGGGTTCGGAAACACCCATGGTGGGACCTGAACCCTTTGTCGGCATCACGTCAAAGACAATTGGAACACATATAAGAATGCAATCGCATGCGAGGCATACAGAGGAATGGAATAACCTAAAGGGAATGACGCACGCCAAGCTCTTTATGGGCTCAAAAAGCTGGCTGAGATTCACACTGAGCTCAAGTAGGCTCTACACCCGCCTGGTGCTTGGTGCCCTTTCAGGACACTTTGGTACTAGAACTATGCTGCACAAGATGGGCCTCACTGAGACCAATCTATGCAGGGCCTGCAAGACCGAGGAGGAGAGCATGACACATCTATTGTGCAACTGCGATGCTCTGGCCGGCAGTAGGCAAAGGTTGATAGGGATTGGATACCCAAAACCCAACGACTTTAGGGTAATGCCACCAAGGGACATAATCAGGCTCTTGAGCACGATTGATTGGACTGGCGGTGGTCAAGAACTAATGGGGTAGCACAAAAGACCCATAATGGGTCGAAGTGCGTTGGCACCTCACGGTAGCCACCCCGGCCCCTAAGATAGATAGATAGAAAGTGTAAATATTTGTTTTCCCGTATAAATTGTAAACACATATGTTGTATGGTAACGAAATAATTTATTGTAAATGTTGTTATTACTTTTGATAAATTTGATAAGTTTCTTGCGCCCACTCTTCTTATCATCTAAAAAATACGTCCTGAATGGGTGGTAAGAAAAAAAAATTGGACGATTCAAACGAGTTTATAAAGTCATATTTAAATAAAGTTAATTTTGATTTTGTAAGGATTCCACGATTTCTTTTTTACTTTTCGCACTATACTTGGATTGACTGGATAATATTGTTTTTAGGGATAAAATCACATATTCTTATGCATTGTATTACTATATAAGGTGCTGGGTGAGGGCGAGTTCGGAAAAGTTGTCAAGGCTGAATGCGCGGGGATTTTGAAACCAGGGCTGAACTCTGTTGTCGCTGTGAAGATGTTAAAAGGTAAGCAATTCTATAGTGTTAAAATAAAATTAATTCCAGCTTAGACACTGTCATTGTCGGTCATTTAGTGATAAAGTTGTATTTCATTAGTTTAATATATAGGTTTTGAAGTAGCAATGTTAGTTTCTAGTTACGAACACCCGTTTAAGCTTATCTTCTCTTATGTATAAAATTGAATCGTAACATTTGTTGGTAAGCGCATAACAACAGCGCTTGGGCTTGGATTTGGCCAATTCTTTTAATGGTTTAATTTGAATAATAAAAAACAGACCTTTTTTCTAACAACAACGCTTGGACTTGGATTTGGCCAATTCTTTTAATGGTATAATTTGAATAATTAGAAACAGACCTTTTTTCCATACAAGCGTTTTCTAACTAAAGCAAGTAAATAAAAGTCAATTTGAGCTTTATTGTTATCGTATAAAGTTCATATTGTCAACACTCACTGTTGTCTAAGCAATGTAGGTGTGTTCCTTTTTTTTTTGTTCCCCCTGTGGAAAATGCATTAAGTTGCATACCCCGGCTGTGGCGAGCTGGCGGTTATGTGGGGCTCTCTTCCCTAGAAGGGGGAGGCCTACTCACTTAAAACCTCAGGGATGGCCTTCCTAAGGCATGTAGGGAGCCCCCGGGAACACCAAGCTACTTCCGGGAACCCCCAGCTTGCGAGCCTGCGCTCCCCCGCCGATACAGGAGAGCCCTCCTCGGGGGAGGCTACAATCCCTCCCCCTCCCCCGATCTCCACCATCGACGACGCCCCCCGGCCACGGAAGAGGCGTTGTCCCTCCCGGGTCGCCGTATCCACGGCAGCGTCGCAGCTGTGCTACCGAGCCCGTCGCCGCCTCCTTCGAGCGGGATCGGCCATCTCCCGACCCCGCTCAGCGGCCTCCTTCTGAAGCATCACTGCTTCACAGAAGGAGGCTACAGCCCTCCAACCTCCCTCGTGTGCTGGGCCGAGTCGAGGTCGGATGTGATGTGTCGATCCCTCCCGTCCTATTCGACACAGATACTCACCGAAGCAGCCGTGCCCGGTGAGTATCTGAGTCAATCGGTAGGTGATCTCCTCCTTTCCGTGGAGCCAAGCTTCGAGGTGCGGGAGTACGGCACCGACGGCCCGCTGGCGCGCGCAGATCCGTAATTCGAGCTGCGCACGCCAGGCCGTCACAATCCGTCGGTGCCACTCTCGCTTAGGCACTTCGTGCGCGGGTTCCAGGGCGCTCCCCCCCATTGCTCCCCCGGTCGACACGCCGCGACGCATACGTCGCCGCGTACATGTCGGCCAGGATGTCGAATGGGTGGAAGCGTCCCAGAACCGTCGCCGCCTCGTACAAGATGGTACGGTAGCCTCGTACGATCCGTATGGCTATTATCCGCTGCAGGCTCCGTAGCAGAGCTCTGCAGCGGGGGGAACTCGCGCAGTCTTGCGACCACACGGGAGCCCCATACAGGCGGCGAACTCCATCCCTCGGTCCTCCGAGATTGGGCAGCAGGCGATGCAATGCGTCTGCCACCCTTTTGGCTCGGGGGACCAACCGCACGAAATGCTCCTCGAAGCTCCAGCGGCGGTCCAGGGTGAGGCCCAGGTACTTAATATGCGGCCCCACCGGGACCACCGCGTCACCCACCCGGATCCGGCAGCTGGATGGTTCCCGGCGCCTCGGGAGGCCGTGGAACCATAGCGTCGACGCGCTATTTCAAAACCCAGCCGGCGGATAGCCCGCACGACACATGCCATCCCAAGCTCGGCCAGCCTGAGCACCGGCCCGAAGTCGGCCCCAGTCATCACGACGAGAGGAAGGCTGGTGCGAAGGACCGCGTATGCGAGGTCCCACGACCCGGGATGGGTCTAGAGGACGAGAGCTTCACCCCCTCTTCAGAAAGAGGGGGGACTTCGCTCCTTCGTCGCCGAGGCGGGAGGCCGCATGAAGCAGCCCGCCGGGTTGAACCCGGCCATCCACCGCCCCCCTCTACAGGGGCCTCGCCAGTTTCTGTCCGCGCCGACCGAAGCCGGTACCCCCCATATCTGGGGGCGTTCCTCTATCCGCAACCCGGGGACGCGTCCGATGGCAGATCTGGCAACTGCACACGGAATGTAGCTGTGTTCCTAACATCAAAAAGTCAATTTGCGCTTTATTAACGCTATATAAAGTTGAAATTAAATCATATCTATCAAATTCAAAATTTTTTTGCAATTTGGTTGGCTATGCAACAAAAAACTGCCACTTTACAAATCTTTTTGACGAAGACGAAGGAGGTTGAACTCTGTCGGGTCCGCTAGAGTAAAAATATTTTGTTCCCGGC